>JACJUY010001639.1:76835-103401 GCA_014220935.1 Platorchestia sp. MABIK
TTATTGACTCTTCTGACACACCCTATTGACTCTTCTGACACACCCTATTGACTCTTCTGACACACCCTATTGACTCTTCTGACACACCTTATTGACTCTTCTGACACACCTTATTGACTCTTCTGACACACCTTATTGACTCTTCTGACACACCTTATTGACACTTCTGACACACCTTATTGACACGCTCATGACACTCCCCACGAGTGACACACTCTGGAAGTGACCTGCCCGCACGGCAGCTATCGTGCAGACTTCCTCATCGCACCTCAGTGACGAGCTCGCGATGTTTCAACTCTTCAACCTCAACGTGGGCCACCGGTGGCCACGGAGGAGATTTTCATAATGCTGCTGACCGACCAGTAGTCAGAAACTCAATTTTATAATGACTTAATTAAAGCTAAATGAATGTATGGTCCAGTTATAGTTTGCTATTTTCCAAATTTCTTTGAATCTTAGTTGAATCCTTCAGTTTAACCACTTGTGGTCAACGTGTTTACAGCGCATCTGACGCGCCTCACTCGCTCTCTGGCCTTGCGTTCTGCGCACTTGTTGCCGGCAAGTCTTCTGGCACATTTTACCGGCACACTTGTCACTTTACTGGCACACTTGTCACTTTGCAGGCACACTTGTCCCTTTGCAGGCACACTTGTCCCTTCACAGGCACACTTGTCCCTTCACAGGCACACTTGTCCCTTCACAGGCACACTTGTCCCTTCACAGGCACACTTGTCCCTTCACAGGCACACTTGTCCCTTCACAGGCACACTTGTCACTTTGCCGGCACACTTGTCACTTTACTGGCACACTTGTCACTTCGCTGGAACACTTGTCATTTTGCTGGCACACTTATCACTTTACTGGCACACTTGTCACTTGACAGGCGCATTCGGTACTTCACAAGCACATTCATTAGGTTTTTGACTGGCGTACATTTTTCACTTGACTTCTTCCGTTGCGGAGGCTTGAGTTTTATATCGTAATGTTTATCGTTTTCTCTGTGTCCTGATACAGCCATGCAAGTTCCCAGTTCACCGTCACAACTCTCACGCTCCTAGTTTGATTTTTGCATTATGCTGTTTAATCTCATCATGTTTTGGCACAGAAACTGTACGTTATTTTGATGAAATTATTCATGAAAATATGCGTTCTACATCATAGTTTTACATGACCAAAAAATTACATAACATGAGTTCATGTAATCATGAAATTCAGATTCATAATTCTGATCCTGAATGTTAATGTCTTTGATAAACATGTTTAGCCATCGATCTGGTGGCCCCAATTTGTAAACATTGTTCGAGGTTTATTTTTCTATAATCTTTTCAGCATGCTTTCAATATACCGATTGTCATGTTGGTAACAACAACATGATTATTTTGTTGACCACAACATACCGATTATGATGTAGATACAACACACTGATTGTTATGTTGATAACATTTCGATTATAACGTTGATTACAACTCATCGATTATTATGTAGGTAACAGTATGTGAAATTATTATATTTAAAACACCATACTGATTATTAAGTTGAAAATAACTAAGCGATTGTTCTGTTGATAATAACATAACGATTATTATGTAGCTAACAGTATACCGATAATTATGTTAAGATATCGATTACTATGTTGATAACAACATACCGAATGTTATGTAGATAACATACCAATGTATATAACAGCTTCAAAATTATTCTGTTGATAAAAACACAATGATTGTTACGCGCAAAACGACATACCGATTTTAATGCTGATAAAAACGTAGCGATTATCATTTTGAGTTAAATACTTGCCACCAATTTACAAATGACACCAACAGTGACCATAATTTTCAATGGGCTGATGGTAAGCGTTCCCAGTAATTTTACTGACGATACCAACATGCAAGGTTTATTATATAATAAATATTTATCGACTCGCCCTAAATATTAATGCCTCATTACTGATACACTTTTACGTGTCGCATAATGTAGTAACTTTCTGACTCAATTGTGCTGTAATACGGACCTACACACTGACCTGAGACTCCGCTTGTTATTCATTTTACTTACTCTATTCGATTGAGAGGAGTCGAGTTCTTGAATTTGTACAGATTTTTTTTTACTCTAGTGCTTGGTTCCATTTGTGCAGACTTTAGTTTATTTTGGAACTTCGTTCCATTTGAGCGAATTTTAAGCGGTGACGGTTGAATCTAACAAAATACACTACAAATATAACCACTTTAAGGGGATTATTGCAGATTGTAGTTAATTTTTGGAATCTATGCGACCATACACTGGTCCAACCGTGAATTTAGCTGCACGGATCAGAAATTTTGCAAGCATTTCTGAGGTCCTACCTTGAATGTGAGACACTCGACTGTAGAATCGATTACTTCTTTGTTTGACGCGCTGACTACGTTTGCGGAGTTGCTTTACTTCGTTAGGTTGTAAGTAGAATGAATGTAACATAGACTTTGGAAGATATTTTTAACCTTTCTAAGAATGATAAAAAATGCAATCTCTGATAATATTTTACTTAGTATGTTAAAATCTTCCTTGAAAGTCGAGTGAAATAGTTAAAATGCCACTCATTTGTGCCGGTTTTTAAATGAACAATCAACCGGAATAACTGCTTCGAACACAATCAACCTAGTGGTACACATATGTACCACGAACTAGTCAGTATGTTGGAGCATGTGGTACCACTCGCAATGTATGAGCATCAACGAAAACGCATGTCTATATTTTCAGTCAGATTTTTTGTAATTTATGACCGTTATATTCGGCTGTGTTCTGTTTTCATATTGGAGTCTTTAGTTGCCGGGCTGCCTTTACAACCATTACAATGTGTTATTTTGCATAATGGTAAATTTTTTTTATGAAAATTTTTTTATCCTGGTAAATTTTTTTTATGTTCAATTTTCATCATTGCCAATATTTTATTTTGGGCAACTTTTCATTATAATCAATTTTAAATTATGGTCAATTTTTTATTAAGGGTAATTTTTTGGTTATAGGGCTTCCGTAAAAAAGTTAATATGGATTACAACACCTCACCGATGAACGGACATGGAACGTGAAGAAATCAACAGATAGATTGAATCGTCGTCGGAATTGATGGTTTACGAGTTGAGAAGCATACGTCACAAAATTATTTTTCTTTCATTTGACCACATTTGTTTACTCTAAGTTACCTCAAATTTTACAGCAAAGTTTTAGCAGGCGTGGAAATTAAGTAGCTTAATGTAAAAAAATTACTTTACAAAGTGATTCATTTCGTTCGGAGAGATGTAGAAACTACGCTGATGGACTTTGTTTAACCATTGAGGAAGAGAAACTCAACAATTTACGCGATGGAAAATAAATAGTTTTCTTTATCAAAAAAATATTCCAGTTCTTAGCAAACGTAGTTGGCGCACAACTTTTCAAGCGATCTCGGATATTAAATTTGATTGACTTGGTTGTAATGAAACCTCAAGTTAAGATGTCAAAATTGATTTTGATATCCCATATTTTACTGTGACCATCACCGCAAACCAATCTAAACAAATAAATCGAAGGTATTACGACGTTCATGGTATTATTCTTCACAAGTTTAAGAAATTTTTAAAATGTTTGATGGGATTTTTTAATACACTTGAAGCATGTGAGTTAGAACATGTTCCCTCAAATGTTAATATATGACCATGAATTTAGGATTAACTTCTTAAGAAAACTGAAACTAGTCAATTGACACACGGCCGATTTTTCCACTCACTTGTCCACTAACACGAAATTTTTCAGCTCGATGGGCCGAAAGGAATATTCAAAACTAGGAAAATGTAACACGTTCACCCCGCTTCCGCGAGTGTAAACGGCTGGTTTGGTTATGTTATAAGCATCAGAATAGGGAAATTAACTTTACTACTCGAATACATTTTTATCCCTCCTAAGAAATATGAAAAATACAATTCCACAGTACATTCCACCTGACATTATAACAGCTATTTCTTTAAGAGATCACAAAACATGAAATGTCATTCATATATACTGGTAAGTGAATGAGCAATTTACGGCCTGATAAACAAACGGCCCAATACGCTAGGAACGTGTTAACCGAAAACGTATGCTTTTCTGTGAAAGTTCCTCTCGACCATGACTGGTTCGATGTCGTTGGGCAGAAAGCGCAAAATTTTGCATTCGGAGCGAACGTAGGACCTGTTCACAAGCGTCCAGTGGCACTTCTTATGGTGGTCTCACGCCACACCTCTGTTGACACGCGCTGCTGTGCCTTGCCTATAAAGGTGCTGGCGTGTGACTGGGCGTGTGAAGCTGGGTGTGTGATGTGCTGTGTGGTGCTCAGTGTGGTTTATGAAACTCCTTCACTACTCATGTCTAAAGAAAACGTTTAAAATAATCAGTATTGAGGTCCTTCAGTATGTCTAGTGAAAGAACACCAACCTTCGATCCATGCCGTTGGCATTTTCAGCCTTTCATTCTGCCGCTCCTCGTACAAGCTGATACCGTGTCACTTACTGCAGCTTACTGTAATTCATTCTACTTAGCTGTATCCTATAATCTAACTTCCATAGTAACGTACGTGTAAGTCGATGTAACTCACGTCTTGCCCATTGTACGCGCAAGATAACCCATGTAAACCAGTTCTCAGCGTTGAGTTACAAACTTGACTTGCAATGCAGCCGAGTTTACTCCGTTGTTTATTATTTTTGAATAGAGCCGCTCACCCGGACGATTCATCACCATGAATCACGGCGGCTTTCCTCGAAGTCTCAACATCTGAAGCGCAAGTTGTGCTAAAGAAATCGGGTGTAACGCTGGGAGCCTGTTTTGACTTACTTCAGAGGTCAGCCCGTTGATCTTTGCCATGATCCCCGATCTTTATCTCTTAACGGATAATTTTTCCCTAAGAAAACGCGCGTTCTTCAGCAACAAGGAGTGCCGGTATGTTCCAAATGGTGGGCCTCGCACCGTTTTGTTCCATTTATGATTTATCTCTTGAAGGGTAATCTTTCCCTGAAATAACGTTTGTAATTCAGCAGCAAGGCGTGCCGGTATGTTTTGGATGGTGTGCCCTACGCCGTTTTTATGCGAGATCTTATCGAAGATTCCTAAAAGGGTCAAGTTGGACTGTTGCGCTAGGATTGAATTATCAATTTTTGAGTCTGAAATTTTATATACCATACATTGCTCGACAAATCATGTAGCTGCGACGAAATTTTTCCTGCAATAACTTGTTCTTGAGATCCAGGAGTGCTTTTGAAATGAGCCCACTTAATTGTAGGTAATTTAGTAGTGGACATTTTTAGCCACTGCTTTCATGTGGTCATCAAGGTGAGTCGGAGGTGAACTTAATTAACGCTTTAGAAGCTTTTTTTCAATATTGGCAGAAGTTGAATGTCAAAAATAATTTTCCAGCGTTCTCAAAGAACGTTTATTATGAATTTTTGATGAATGGGTCTCTAACACAATGGTGAAGAAACGCGAGTTTCGTAACCTCCCAACTGAGCGGATTCTAACGCGCAAAATGGGACATTATTGCTAAAGTACATGCGATTTAAATAGCCGCGAAAATCTCTTATAAAATACAGGAAGGATATAAAAGACACCTGTACTTTACCTTTGTGGAACTGTAAAATTGCCAAATAGTTGAAAAAAAATTCACTAAAATAACTGAAAATTGCCTGGTTCAAATGAAAATATGCGTAGGTAGACTTATTTTGTCCGTGCAGGACCGGCGCTTGAAAATAAATACGGGTGTGTTCTGGCATGTTTTGACGTGGCAATCTTTGTTGTGCGTCGTAAGTTCCGTCTTTTGTTATATAGGACATTATGCTCGGGGATTGGTTTATGGTCATGTGGGTGTCCACTTGCATTTTCCCTTTTAAGGAGCCCCAAAACACAGCGAGCAGCAAGATGACCTCAACTTTTATGTGAGAGTTTCCGTGTGATGTCCTGCATTTTGTTCACATCATTCTCGCATTTTGCCTCATCTTTCTCACTTCTGTGGCGAAATGCTTTGTATCAAGAGTAAAAAATCTGTCATGACTTGATTGAAAAAAAAATACAAACCAGTTTTCTGTACTGACATTACGCCTATCTTCAACTGCTGTGTCAGTTGTTCTTTTCTGAATATCAATTTGAAAGGATAGTGCTTCAGTTGATGCAATCTAACTGCAAACACTTTTTGCACACGTTTTGCATAAATCTCCTCAAGAGGTTTAATTCACTCCGTAATAAATAGTGCTTTCCTTCTTCTTATGTTTGGACAACCTTTATTGTTGAGAGGATGAAATTAACTTATTCTCATCTGACGTGCACGCGTTTAATGGATAAAATGATGTCCATGTCAAACAAATAGTATATGAGGTCATTGTCGGAGGCTTGACTACCCATTAATAATTTCCTAAAGTCAGTTTCTGTCTCATTTTAAACACTTTCAATTCCATTTTTCAATGGATTCAGAGATAGTGTTGATACAAATGCTATCAGGTATTCTCAAATTAAGATAAAAATTTTTCACAGGTTTGTAAGCCGATATTGAGATTCTCCGTATTTGGGTACCAAGATTTTGTCCAAGTTCATTACCATAGTTTTCCTAACATCGGCACCGAGATTTGATTAATTAGAACACCAAGATATCTTAAATTCAAGTCTCTAGGACATTCCAAGTTGGGTTCCTTAGTTTTACCAAATTGGGTTCTGATTTTTTTTCAGTTTGAGTCTCAACATTATCCAATTTGAGTACCACGGTAATCCCAACTGAGTATCGAGATTTGGGTACTCTCAAATTTGGGCACACTTAGTTTACCAAAGTGTGTGCATTGGCTTACCGATTTCTGTGCATTGGTTTTACAAATTTGTGTATACCAGTCTTCCCAATACGAGTACTTTGGATTTATCGATTTGTGTGCGTTGGTTTCACCCATTTGGTGCCAAGATTTCGGCAACAAAAGAGAACATGTCAGACACCTCGTCTGGGAGCGGTCACTGCTGCAAAAACTCCCCTAGAAGCAATCAGTGAGAACAGATAACAATGCTGGATGTGCAGTTTTTGCAGCGTTAATAACATGTGAGCACTCGGTGGTGCTGAGTGCTGGTGGACTGCCAGCCACGACGGGGGCAAAAATTAAGACTGATCGTGGCAAGATATAAATCACGCAAAATTCAACGTAAATTGCCACTCGTGAGCACTTTTACGCGATCCTTGAAATATCTGAAATCGTTGATCAACTTTTTAGCGTCATAAAGCTTGAAACGTACACTTTACGCTCGCTTCCATTAACTTTTTGCTTCGGCGTTGATTAGTTTTGAATTACGTACATGCCCGATCTAGACGAATAAAAAAGTCGCAGATGTGAAAATAAATACCGCTCACTTTCTTTATCCCATTTACAACGATGTCTCGCAGCAATTACTCGACATTATCCTACGCAGTTTTAAAATTGGGTACTTTCCTCATATGGGATATTGGTGACATAGATTTTTAATGGGTGCTAAATCATGAATTTAAAAAAAAACATCGATGATTGTCACCTAAAATCAGTAACTTATGTTCGATACGTATTTGTCACATATTCTCCACATCCTCCCCGTACGTCGCTGGAGGTCAATTTTCGTTTACACAGCAGGGAGAAATTTGAAGAGTGTCCATCATTATGTTCCTTGTTAAAGTTGAAATATAACTAAAATTTCGATTTTGCAAACAATGTCTGATAACTGGTCATTTTGCTGCGTTTTGCCATTCAGAGACATAATTTTTTCTTCTTTAATCGAACACGTGTGAAGGTTGAATGATGAAGGTTGAAAGTTCTTTTAGCATGAATAATAGCTTTAGATGCGAATCGTTCTACGTGACGGAAGGATAATTAAAATTCTAATGAATGCGATTACAATTAAGTTCAAGAAGATTGGAATCCACTCCATGAACTAATCATTTAAAGGGTTATGTCATTTAATATAGAAGGAAATAATGTCCTCTATCATCTAAATTCTATTGCCTGTCAATGATGCGGAAAAAACTCCTGGCTATGTAAGAAGAATGATAGAAGCATCTGTAGAATGATTCGTCAATGCAAGAAGCATCTATTTAGAAATAATTCTTAAATTAACGTTTAATTTAAAGGAATAAAATGTTCGACTATTGTGCATCACGATTTTGTATGAGTCTTGTTCAGGCATTCACTGCTATGGTGCACTATTTTCCTTGTCCGCTTCATTGATGTCGCTCCTGCAATTTTTCCAGTCGTAATATCCACTCGAACAAGAAAAAATATTAAACTCTCAATGGAGTCATTTTAATAGCCATTAGTTGTCCTACGGTGTTTAATTCAACAAAAAGTTGCTCGAGATTATTTCTTTTTGATTTTGAAATGTTATTTTCACTTTAATTTCCTGCATAGAAAATAACTTGTTAAAGCCCTTGAGTTACAAATTAGCGTTTAACTTAACGGTTTTATTCATTCGAGTCATCCCTTTTCCATTGGCAGTGAAAACAGTGAAATTTGCGAGTTTTAATTCAAGAGTCGCTCACATCAAACATTACAACATTTGCAATCTTACTTCAAGTGCCACATAATGAGGTTTATTTCTATTAATTTTGAAATTCATACACATCGTTGCAATTCGCCAAATAATTCTCTGTGAGATAATTTAAAGGATTTAAGGGCCTTAGCGACGCGTGATGACGGCATCTGCAGCGCCAACAGCCGGTTTTAGTCACAGGTTAGGACGCCCAAATATACGCGACCCAAAACCTGCAACTGGAGATTCTTCTTTTTACCATAGTGGCATTCACGCCAAGTTGATAGTGCCACGCCAAGTTGATGGTGCCACGCCCAAGTAGCAGCTTCGTCTTTCTGGCTTTCGACAGTTTGGCGACGCTGTAAAAAACCCGTGTCTTGTTTTTACCTAGTTCACCAAATGCGTCATTGGGCCATTATTGCTCAGGTGGCAGTGCAATGACACGTTCGCAGATGGGATTGGCTGAGCGGAATGCGGTTGCGCCCTTCTTATCTGTACTCTGCTTTCTTAAGTGTTCATTGGCGTTAATTTAACGTGACAAAATGACTGTATTATTTCCATTGAATTTTTAGCACGTTAATCGTGATGGGTTGAACTTAAGTTCAGTATTCGACTCAAATTTTAAGTTAATTGTAGTAAGCAATTTTAAAAATAGGAAACATTAACTGGATTGTGCCATCATTTAGCCTTGAATGCGACTGGATCTTGCCTTCATTTAATTAAGTATTCATGAAAATCGTGTTTGTGGCTAGTGGTTGGTTAGCATCATTATGAAAATCTCTTCTGCTGTCACCGGTGGCTCACGTCGCAGTCAAAGTGTTAAATTTAACTTGTCTATCGTATTCTAGGAGGACTGACTGACCCAGGGGAGATACTACAAACACTGCTATACTTAGGTTGCTTCAGTGGTTAAGGCGTCTTAAATTACAACACATTGGCCTATAGAAATTTCTTGATATAGAAGTCCTAAATTGATAGACAAACCAAAAGAGGTGTACAATCGCCGTGCTTGGAGTTTTAAGCTAATAACACTAATACGAGGTAAATTTCAATGCGCTCGATCAGTCTCCATGTGGGTATTAGCGGTTGAAATTTCTGCCTCATCGGAAAATGAAAACTATCATTCACTCTCTCTCCATTTCAGTGTAACCTTTAACGTTTCGAACGCTTCATTCAAACGTGTAAGCCAACGCCTATCGTCAAATGATTCACTGTTCATGAAAATGAAATTGTATTGAGGATGCATGGCAAGCAGCATATAAGATCGTACATGCCGTCAAATAAAAGCCCTAATATCGAGCGTACGAAGGAGAGTGTGGCAATGCCCAACCTGCGTCGTAAACTTCGTCTTATTGGCCAACGCCTTTTGCTCCAAAGAATTGCTTGCTCCTTGACTGAAATTTTCCTCTTTGCTGCTAAACAAAAACCAATTCAAAGATATCCATAAATCCCACGCTGATGTGTAATAGAGGAGATAAATTTTCATTTTATTCGGAATTACGAAAGCTAGCCTCAAAGTCATTAACTCTCTTGCTCTTGCACTCAGCTTTATACTTCTGCATTGGAAGTGCCCTTCAACAAAGAACTTCTATTTCTAAGCGTAGGTTGTAGTGAATGCCGTCCAATATTCAAAGGCTGAATTAAATTCGGTAACTTTTAAGTGTTTTTAGCTGAAACTTGGTTTCTGTGAGTGCTGCTCATAAGCTGGGGTCACTGCATGCTCATCTCTAAAATAGCAACGAATGGTGGCTAGAATCTACCGTGGATTTGTCCTTTTCATCCATTCCGCGCATTGTTTCCCGTTTTCTAAGTCTTTCCTCGCCCCTGGATTGTCTTAGAGTTCTCTATGTGAATTGGTTACTATAGTAAGTTAAGCAATGCAATTTTTAAGCAATAAATGACTGAAATGCAAGCGTGAAAGTTGTTTGCAAAAGTAATTGGCAAGTGTGAAATGAGTGTTTGCATTTGAAATTACCTTAAAATTTCCATCAAACTAATAATCTAGGTATGATTTCATGGAGAGAACTGAAGTGAAACATACTGGCACTCAAAATCATAACAATGGTAACTTTTTCACAAAAAAGTACGCGGAAAAAATTCGTTGTTAATGAACTTCGAACCGCTTGAGAATTGCATCGTAATTATTCATCATATTTTGGTTTGTGGCTGTGAGATTTATAAAGCTTTCATCGTTGTAGCTGTAGTATAGTCTGAGGCACGAGTAGTCAAATTGAAGCACGAGAATGTCTCAACTTTATCCTGCGATTGGAGATTATATTTATTATCTGGAAGGTGAGTGTTCCTGAACTGGAAAAACGATGTAAATGAGTTGGAATAAACTTTAATTTGACTTAGGAGTTTGTGTAACAGAAGCTACGCGACGTAACTCGTTTGAGAATGAGAACAGTACATGAATGCTTGGAGGTATCTTGCGTTTTCTAGTGCTGGAAATTCGCAAATATTTTGGGCAATTGTGCATAAACACTAGAAGATTTGAAAGATTTATTTACCACATGTATGCATCTGGTGGCAAGTAAGGCATAGAACCGCACGAGCTACGAGGCTTCTACAGCAACTCACCCAAATAAATGCATTTTTTTTTTATTGAATAATCTATAAAAATATGGAACTGAAAATCTGAAAAGTTACCAGCTTTGTTTTCTCAAGCACAAGTGTTATCAATTTCGTTAACTTAGCATTCAAAAGTTGAGAACAGACGCAGGCCCTTGCTTTTAGTTAGCTAAGAAACCAACATCTGAACACACACAACACTAACTTGCATTCGCAATTTTTGAAAGTTACGTCATTTTTTCGGCGATGACTTTTAGTACAACAGAAACATGAGAGTTCGTTGCCATACGTGAATGTATCAATGCCAATTACTTTATCTCGATCATTACAATAGGCAATCATGACATTTTTTAGCAAATGTGCATGCTATTCTGAAATTAGTTACGGTGCGCTCCACTGACTTCATGAATTATGACAGCGCATGAGTACTTTTAAGTATTGGCCTTGTTCACACGTTCGTTCTGGTGCAAGGATGCAGCTACTGCACTTGTTTTTCGATTATCACGATTATCTCGGTGCATAGTTATGCCTTAGAACTCTTGTTTACACGCTCATCTTCTAAACAATCGATTTGTAAACTTGTTGTTCGAATTAGTGAGTGAGTTAAGTACTGAATGGTTTCGCGTGGGTAAGATTGATTTAAAATTCACGCGAAGATCACCACTTCACACCAATCACTTATCAATTACGGGCCAATTGTTTACTTTGGAAACGATGTAAATTTTTTCGCTATCGTCATCGCTTTTTTTCGCTATCGTCAGCAATCATAGGATCCCCTAGGTATGGTTAAAATTATGTTTCAAAATATCCATTTTGAACAGTTCTAAGTTATAATTTGGATAATGCATTGCTTGTAAAAACTTAATTGCCCATAATGTTTCAAGCTGCTCACAGTTTTTCAGGAAAATAGGGCTAAAAAATGAATGGGTTTCGATTAAGTCGACCATCGAAAGTTTTCAAATGTTTCAACCAGCTGTAGCTTCCGAGCTGTGATTCCACAGCACCGTACTGTATATATGCTTGCATTTTCAAGCATGCAAAAAATGACGTAAAGTCTATGTTTGAGTTCTACATCATAATACGCGAACCTTAATTTCTTCCTATGAGAATTACTCTGACATGCCCTGTTATTCATAACATCGTGATAGTTTAATAACTGTAACTGATTTGCGTTGAAGTTTTAGTTTCTAAAAATAACATACCTCAAGCATTGAGGTAACCATCACGTTAGATATACAGCGGAAAACATGGGTCGCAACGCGTGTGCTGCCTACTGTACGATCGCCTTTGGGAGGAGGCATTTATTATGAGGCGGAGATAAGCATGTGGCTGGCTTCCACACTCGCTTGATGTCTCAAACTGAAAATGCCCGCAAAGTGGCACGTTGTGCTTCACTTTAATTGAAGACGATGAGTCTTTGTTTCGTAATTTGTAGGTACTTTGGTCTCCGTTGTCGACGAAAAATATGGGTTGGAGTTGGCTCACATTTGAAACTGCTCTTCTTTCAAGTCACTAGGACCTGTAGTTTAATCAATTAATGAGTCACAATGTGGTGTTCATGGCATTAAAAAACTTTCCTTTCATGTGTTTTTGTTAGTTTCAGTTCAGAAAACAGGGATTTTCGCGTACATCATCTTACCGAAAAAATGAACAAATATAACATCTGTTTGATTCGTTTTTTCGCAGAAAGGTTCGAGGAAGAGGTACTGTAATCTTGTAGATTGGATGCCTGTTTAAATGTACAGGAGCTGCCATAATATTAGGAAGGGAAGCTGTAACAGCATCTGATAGTTTAACATTCAAATATTATTGAATCAATTTTTGGAAAAATTCAAGAAATGTAGATGAATTCATCATTCATAAATTAGGTACATGGTTATACGTTTATGGCAATTTTGTTACTTTATATAAATTGGGGGAATAAAATGATCAAAAGATTACGAACAATTTTAAAATTACTTCATTTGGCTTGCATAATTTTTTGAATCACTAAATGCACTTGTTGGGAGTGATAGATGATAATCAATAATTGCTGCAACCATTATCGAGTAACATGGTCATGTCATGTAACGTTATCGAGTAACATGGCCAGTAACATGGTTCCTTTCGTACAAATGGAAATCAAATGGCAAGTATTAAGGATAAAAAAGCAATTATTAAAAATGAAAGTATTGCATGTCGGTCTAAAAGAATGGTGCATCGTATATTAAGCATGCATAAGACATCTAAATAGCTAAAGGCGAAACCGAGGACTAGAAGATACCTAAAAACGTCTGTACGAGATAATCCTAAGATTGTTACAATGGTATTGAATTTTGGGCCAGGGTCACCAATTTCTCGTATGTGCGGTGAATATCATCCCAAATATTAGTGAACATTATCCCAAACCAACAGTTTATCACAGGATCCAAAATGCAGGAATACAAGCTGGAGTGCCAACCGATAGGCCTCTTATTTAAAAAGAAACACCTCGATTTTGCGTCAAAGAATACTTTCTTTACCAATGTACAATGCGATAAAGTATCCTTCAGGGACGAATCGAAGTTCAACGTGTTCGGTTCTTACGGTAAACTTTATAAACGTAGCATAACAGGGAAAAGATCATTCCAATGATTCGTTAATAAAATAGTCAATTTTGGAGAAGGTATTGTGATGATGTAGAGAATGATTTCTCAAGCAGGATGGGCCCCATTATGCGTTTACCTAAACGAATTAATGTAAAAGTTTATCAACAGCTTCTTCAGCAACACGTGCCAAAGTAATGAATTAGGCCTGGTCAATTCCCTTTTTTCACACACGACAATGCAGCTTGCTCTTCGATTAGGAAAGTTGTGCCTTATATGACGAAAATGAATTAAAGATCATCGGAGAGGAGGCTTAGAAAATAAATCCTCAGTATCAAGATGATTTATGAGATTTAGTGAAAAAAAACTGAATTGGTAACTCCGTGTTTTGCAAAAACAAGTAGTGCCATGGAATCGGAGAGGCAGTGAAGTGATAGAAAATGAAAGGGTGTTTACTGAATGTTAAAATAACTTAATTTTTTTAAGCAAATCGAGATTTTCCTAAGTTTCCTTGAATTTTGGCCACTACTGTAGTTAATTCACCAATTTTTTCTTAACTGAAATATTGTATCAAAATTGCTGTAAACAGTGTACCTTGGTATCTAGTTTACAGACATGGTGTTTACTTATGTTTCTCGAAAGTTTTCCTACAATTCATCAAATAATGTTTATTAATTTCTGATGTTTCCATTCCTTATTTTGATAGCCGCTATTGTTGTGCGACTGTTCTTTATGGTTGAAACTTAGTGCTCAAAATCAGCATCTTCATACGTACGAATTAAAAATATTGCCAAAAAAAAATTAGGCAGGCTTAAATTAACATCTAATTTACTAATATATGAACATTGTGATGCAGCATTTGAACACTTTCTCTTATTCTTATCTCAGGTTTCACATCGTCATTCATCATTTAAATTGTAAAAGAGTGAACCTCTGCAACGAAACTTCAAGAGCTCTAAGCATAACTCATTTCTTACACGTATGACTCTTGACTGTCGTCGTGCTCTCCTCTCTTGCATTATCATTCCATAATGAAAATTAATGTAGGCTCTCTAATGAACACATACAACTCTGACTTGCATGCACAATCTCTGAAAGTTCCATCATTTTTTTCCGGTGTTGACTTTCGTGCAACGGGAACACGAGGGTTGGTTGCGATGTGCTGGACGCTCAGGTAAGGGAGACTTGACTAACTTTGTTGTTTAGGGTGCGGGGGCTCAATCATGCAATTTCATGTCATTCGAAACTTCGTCTGTTATTGCGGAGTTGAGGCTATGACGCACAAGTTTGGCGCGAGAATTGAATTTAACAACTTTTGGGTATGAGTTGAGCATTGGCGTTAACTTATTAAAAGGTAACTAAAATGTAAAATATGTTCTGTATTTAAGTCGAAAATATATATGGAGTGCTCTTTTCGAAATGCGAGTATTACTTTTTTCGGAGAGGTACTTATGTGCGCTTACAGTGTTTTGGAAACGATAATTTATTTTATACTCAAGTTAACGGGAACTTTTATGCGCGGTTGAAAGTACAACGCTTTACTATTACTTACATCGGTAGAACCTATTAAAAAGACTCAAAATGAATTCATCCACATATATGTAAAAATAGAACTGCGTGGAAATCAGTGGTGATCAATTTTTGCAGTGACTGGGAAATCTGGAGAACTAACACAAATAATTATTTGAGATATTTTTGAAGTTTTCATTCCAGAGAATAATAATAATAATAATAAAATCAGTTAACGACAACTTCGGTCAGGGACTATTCAGTTGTCGCTTTGGTATTTCTACCAAAGTTGCTTCTCGTAGTTACGAGATGATACTTTTTAACTTCTCAGTAGTATTTTCTTCTCTTACTGCTTTCAACACTCATGCATTTACCTACATAAGGTTCCAGCTCATTCGCTCATTCGGATCAACAAAATCATTAGTAATATGGGTTTACTAGCGCATCAGTTACTCAAAGTACTTCGCACCGAAGTTCACATAATTTAACAAGCATCAGATTTTTACAATAACCCACAAGAGACGCGCATCAAAATTATTAGATCATCAAAATTATATGACCACCAATATTTTAATTACAAATCAAGATCTCAATTGTCTCCGCATTACAACTTTGTACATACTTCAGTACATTCGAACGCACTGGGCACCAGAGAAGTTCAGCTATTAAATATTTGAGAATTAGCATTTTCACAGGAGTTTTGTTTGGTCCCGAGCTGAAAATTATTTAGGCTTTCGTTTTGTTAAAATAGGATACGATTTTTACGTAGTCACAGACTGTGTTTTTCTTGGTTCACTGCTGTTCTGATTTACAGCACCAATTACGTACGTTTTCTACATAGGTCTTGTATCATTAATTTTCTTCATAACTTGCTTTTTCTTTGCGAGGGGTACACTGAGTTGGAACTCGTCTTGTGCACAGATTCCTCGATCCCTAACTCTATACTAATTGGTACAATTGCCTCCACCCTCTTGAACACCTTTTTGCGGTTAGGGAGGCCTAAGCCGTCTTACAGTCTTATATATGGTAGCTTTTTCACATTACTGAAGGACGAACTATATTTAGTTAGTCCTTCAGTAATGTCGAAAAACTACCAAAAATAAGTGGATTTTAAGATAATCTTAAAATCCCGCAAAAGCATGGTGTAATATTACTTATTGTAAATCTTCCCATTAATGTAATTGAAAATCCTTTACCTACATCGTATTTGAGAAACCTTGAGACTAGGGGTTCATATTTTTGCGACTGTGCTCAGCAATTTTATTCTTGTAAAACATGGTACTTGCACTGTCATAAGTGACTAGCCTGCTTCAGGAGTAGATTATTTAATTTGTTGAACAACTAAGCATTATTATAATTAGTATTAGGGTTTCTGTCTCAACAGCTTCTTGTCGAATTTTTTTACTGGATAACAGAGTTTGCCGTAGCTCGTAAATTGTTAAACCGATTCCAGTTAATTCATTTTCAATCTCAAATTTGTAAGCAGACATACATGCGTCGCTTGAAAATTGAGTAATTTCCCGAATTTTTCATATACAATAATTGTTTAATGAACTCTGAACAACGCGAGTTAAATGGCTCATTAGCTCATGATTAGTGTCTAATTTAGTTCCAATTAGGGAATACTTGAGCTTAAGGTGGAAATTACTGTGCAGGTAATGGGATCTAAGTGTCAGTTGTTGATCATTAAGGAAAATTAGTTGTTCGAACGCAAGAATATCTAAATATCAGGTGGCCGAAGGAAAGGATATCCAGATCCTCATCCATCATCCGCGCTTCGCTTCGATGAATCACGCGAGTTGTTCACAGCTTATGGTTAGTGTGGCTTATACGATACATGAAAATACGGTTCATGGTTAGTGTGGTTTCTAAAAACATTAAAATAACACTTTATGGTTAGTAAAGTTTATAACAATTCCTAAAAATATTTTTATTGTTAGTATGGTACAAAAAAATGCATGAAAAAAGTTGTATGGTTACTATGGCTTGAGTCTATAAGAAAAAACTTTTGACCAACAATACTACTAGTGAATAGGCTACAATAAACTTGGCTGGACTTGTAGTGGATAATTACTCTTGAAAAAGTATATGTAAGTAAATTCATGTATGACTAATTCAGTTAACTATACATATCAAGAAATTAATAAATGAATGTGGTCAGAAATGAACTAATCAAATCATGTAAAAAATTGATCTGCTTCTGCTCAAAGTGACAGCTAGGCTTTTTTGTTCGCGTATGAAGCAAGTATGGACGAAGAAACCGACATACAAAGCTAAGAACTGAATTATCGCTGGCTGCTCAGATAAGGTACTGAGTGTGAACCCTTGAAACACAAAGACTGACCGAGCACCTCAGGATGGAGCGCTTTCACATAGCGATGTTCGTTCTCCAACTTTACATGCCTACCATGTATTCCAAAGCTGACCCAACAGATGCAAGCAAGCAAGAATAGAGTGAACGAATAATTTGAGCATTGATCAGGGGAGTCCCTATTTATAACTCGGTGCTGGGAGCGGCCATAGTGGTTGGCCAGTTCCATTGAGTCCCTGACGGATCCCATTTGTTGAGTCGAGTTTTGTGAGGCTGTGTTATCCAGGGAACGACTTCGCTCGATAGAGACGTTTTGTGTCGCCGCTCTTGTTCATTATACGCGTCCGCCCCACGGTCGATTGCGCCCGCAGTTTGTCCACGAAACTGAATAAAAAACCGGCGACAACGGCAGTGTAATTTGCGCTGCAGAAGCCAGGGTGTGAGGTAATCTCAGCATAAGGCAATCGGTTGACTGTCAATTGAGAAATGCATGGCATTTTTCAAGGAATTGATGATTTGGAAGATTTTTTGCCACAATGACTAGAAATTGAGATGAGCATAACATTTTGAAACCGATGGAAAAATTGAAAAAAAATTTCACCACAGGCGTGCTCATTTTATAGACAAGACGCGAGAAAAAAATGAGTCCTACACAACCATGAATATTATTAACAAAATTAGCTACGAAGCATACATGGCAATCTATCATGAGCATAAATTCGGCGGTAAAAATTGAAAATAAAATTTTTTCAATGATGTTTCCTACACGCAGTTAGTCTAGCAAATGAAACGGACAGCTAATTTCAAATGAAGAAATTAGAAGCTGAAAATACTTTTTCACCGGAACTGTATGGATCAGAATGCAGGTAAATAAAGTAAAATACAAATGAAATTTTGCGAGCAAAATTTCAAAGTTTGAAAAAAAGAATTAGTTCTGAGATTTACACTACAGTTTAGAAAATAGGAATGAATAGATCTTTCTATTCACAAGCAACTGTTATCATTGGAGGGGGGAACGATTTATTTTCGATTCAAACGTTTGTTTTGTTTTTTGGTTTGAAATTAAAACCGGGCCTATCCTTTGATACTTGGTGATCGTTGATAATCATTTCGATTATCTTTGTTATGCCTTAAATTAACTTTTTTAGATCTAGTTTAAAAAATCATTAGTTTAGCTTCATAGAAACGTGAATGCTGATTAATTAAATGCTGTTGCAAAATTAATTATACATTCGAAAGGAAATATTGATGACAAAAAATAATTCAAAGGTCGCGAGTTAATAATCAAAAACTCTTTTGTGATAAGAAATGCAAAATCATGGCGTAAATATTTGTGCACGCTAAATTTTTACTTCGAAGTTTTTGGATTTTTACTGTGACATACTTGACATTAAGTATTCAAACTCATAGAAAAATCAAAATAAAAACTTGTCCGTAATTCCAAAGTAGTTTCTATAACACTATCTTCGCCATCACAACTTTCTATAGTTATTGACCCATAGAAACCTCGTGTTTTAAATTTTTTGCGTTTCAGCTTAGAGTCAGTTTCTGCAATCATGGGAATGCATTTTAAGAAGTATATAAGTTTTTCACTCCTCTAAATTAGACAAATCTTTGTGTAGAAATAGGACACAACATTTAAAAGACTTTTCGGGCATTGTGATCTGCTGGAAATCACTCAGAAGTGCAAATTTTAATAAAACATGTCAAGAAAAATGAATGCATGAGGTCAAGCTACGTTTGACATAGGTAAGCTTTCCCATCTTTTAGGGTCTTAAGCTGACATTAATTTCTGTTTTCCTAACGATAGGGGATATTTTTTTCATTTTTTTCCATAGTGATGAGATTGAGCTGTTCAACTGCAATTAATAATCAATGTTCCAGATGTATTGGCGGTATTTGTTATCTATTAATAAGGTGCTTTGTGGACCCATTTCAAAGGGCGGTCGGAAACGAGATAAAGAATTCTGTTCATTTGCATTCATCCACCCTATTTCGGGAACAGCGCTCGACAATTAATTGAATTAGAGTTCTTTTGCAATATAACAAGGACATACGGTAAAACATGTGTATGGAGCTCCGTTTTTGTCGGTGTACTTAACTTCGCTCAAATTCGAACACAAAGAACGAAGCTTCTAAAACTCAAATTTCTTTACAACTTACCTTTGAAGTTGATAGCCTGGCGAGAGAAGTGCTTTAGGAAGCGTTCATGGCGCAGCTTTGGCAGACAATTCTTTTGCATGAGAGACACCCTACTTTGAATACGCTCAGGATTTCGTATTGCACTGTGCAATTATTTGCCTATAAAATGCTGCGACTCATTGCATGTGTCTCCCATATACAACGTAGCGGTACAATTTATTCTCGGTTAAGGGAGACTGTCAGGTTAACGTAGAGCTATAGAAGCGGCGCTTTAACCTCCGCAGTCTCTCAAAAGCCGTCTCTGTTCCCATGACAAGCGCGATTGCTATTTAGTAGGGTGGCGTCGGCGCAAATTAAATCTGGCATATATTTAAGAGGGCAATCTTGGCAGCAGAAGCGGCTATGCCGAAGGGAGAAGCCATCATTTCGTGTCAATGGTTCAGCTTCAGGTCGTTCGACAACGTTCTTCATCGGCGCGACTTGACTGCGAATGATCAGGCTGGTACGGTCGCTCATTCGGATTGCAGCTTCGAAGTGGCTATCTGCCAATAAGAACAGAGCATTTCGAAGTTTTATGACTTCACAGCCAGGAGACGGTGAACCGTGTTTGTTTTGAACCCCGCGATCATGCGACATGCGCGAACCAATTGCGACAACTGCAGCTCTCTTTCGCTTCTCGTTGAAAGGTTATTTATCGACTTCGATAACTGGATTTGAAGTCATTAATGCTCCTGACTAGCCGTAGAAATGGAGAGTTGAAGTGCCCTAAGGACATGAAAATGTCTCTGTTACATTGACTGCGTTAATTTTGTACACTATGTTCATTTGGCTTGTGAAATGAATCGCTCGGTCGGTACTTTCGAAGCCTAAAATTGAATTGCATTCGTAAACTAATGATGTTTCACCCTATTTCTTGGGCACTTGTGTTGAGAAATGTAATGAAGATTTCGGCCCATCGGAGGGATTTCTAACCGTTCTTTTGTGGGAATTCTGTCGAAAATTTCTTCTGAAGAATATAATTATTGATTCCGTGGGATTTGACACTTCCAGGGAAAGATGTGCAGCTTCGAGCTGAAGATTGGGAAAGCCTCCTTTTTGTGGAATTATTTAGTAAGTCCTTATACTTCTTCGCGAATTATGAAAAATTTAAATTCTGTGCCTCTAGCTATTGACACTTTGATGCAATTATTCAATAGGATAAATTTTTTTTACCCTAGTGACTACGAAGTATATAAGTGTAGGGGTGAAATATGAGGTACTTTGTGTGGAAATACTGTCAACTTTTTATTATTTTACACTCTTCGTCTGCCATGTTTTAGTGCCCTTTGATTTTAGTATTTTCATTCAATCTTTCTACCTATAAAAGTTTTGAAATCTCTGTACATTCGTAGCAGTACAGAAAAGCCATGCGTCAAATTAAAATTTTCAACCTTGATTCAACTCCGGGTCCCTGTTCAGTTTTTTTAGTTTCTTTGGCGCCCGAAGCTCTGGACGGAATCTGGTCTTCCGTGAATCGCTGAGCAAAAACGAAATAGCAAGCTGTCGAACGTGTCGAAAGGAAGCCACTTACTTACCTGTTATCATGAATAAGAAAATATTTGAAGGAAAATAGAAATGTGGTGAAATATGTACAGTATTTCCCATGTTGTAAATATGTACATGTTTTGCTTGTACAAAATTTCGCTCGAGAATATATTTGTTATCTGAAAAAATACATTCGTCTTGAGATATTTGTTACCAAAAATACGTTGTAAGAAATTATATCTCATGAAAATAAATTTAGCGGAAGGAAATTAGTCGCAGGGGCTCGAATATTACATAACAGGCATCTTCGCTGTATTATGTCTGTAACAAGATATTAATTTGGTGTTAATGTTCATCAATTTCTTCGTATTCTTTGAGTTGGAGCTCAGGACTCTTTTTGTGCGGGTGATTGTGAAACTCCTAATTTCAGCTATAAATTTCTTGTGAGCTCTAGTTTTCCGCCGCAAAAGACCCAATTTTTAGCAGTTTTTTCATAATTAGCGGTTTTCATCGTCATGGGTTTGTTATAGAAGGTTTTATAACTTGCACACTTCGTTACGATTGATAGAATTCAGTTGAAGTGTTTTTTAATTGTCCTGTAGGTCTTAGTTGAATATCTGTAGAGTTACCTTTTATGTTATTGTGTACTAGGTCTTCTTTATGTCTAAAAAAACTCCAGCATTGATGCTTCTAAGCTTGCGAATAAAAAAAGGCGAAAATCGCTCCGTATAGGCATTTTTATTAATAATGATCAAATAAAACTGAACGTTTCGGAGTAACAGTTCTGCGCCTTCTCGAATCTCTGCATATTTACAAAAAGAAACCCATACTGAATGACACCCAAAGGGCTTCCCGCTTCATGTTGCCAACACCTAATTCTGCTACTCAGTTTTTCCTCTTATATTATTTTACCGTTGTTGGTGTTTTTTTCAAAGTTTAGATTTTTATCGATACTTCTTTTGTGTATTAATTTTTTCCACTTTGGTTTCGTTTTACATAGATTTTTTGCCGAAGATGGACAGTTAGTCCGAAACGTTCAGTTTCATTTGATCATTTTTAATAAAAATGACTATACGTGTAGCGATTTTCGCCTTGCTTTTTATTCTTTAAGTCTATTACATCCTGTTTCATGGCAACGGAATTTTAATAGTATGTCCATTTTTAATTTTGTTAGAAAAACTTGACTTTCCCCATCACAGCATTGGCATCGACCACAGTAACGCATTTTTGATTTTCCAAGACATGTGTGTGTGTGGGGAACGCCGCCAAAAGAGATGGGTTAGCAAATTTTCCGTCTCCGCTCAGAACATTATAAAAACGAGTGACGTTCTGGGGTACTGAGCACTCTTCTTATTTCGATCAGTTAGCATTCTTGAAGATACATCCGTATACTAGTTACACCCCTCCAAGTTGGGATAAAAACTCGCCGTATTATTTTAATGTATAATTTTCCTATCAGCTACGTGTACTTGCTACTCGTTTTGATATCTTCTGTAGAACAGCGACGTTTGTGTACTACGCATAGCCATTTGATCAAAAGAGTTACAATTGACAAAGTTCTCAGAGCGTTTTCATGCAGGGAACTCAAATCGTGCGGATCCAATGAACGCAATTTCGCGTCTGAAATTGTCAATAATTGCATTTGAAATGCCCAATCGCGTTTGAAGACCGAGCACTGCGGGAGTAGAGCGAAACTCTCGTGAAATTAAAAGATCCTCATAAACCGAGGCTCTTTGCGTACGTTTTCATGAGGCGTAATGGAGGTAATTTCATCAGCGTGTGATCCCGGGCGGAACGAAACCGTCCACTTGATGTAGCTCCTGAAATAAGGCAGTTACCGGTAGATTTGCATCTGCAGAACACGCAGGCACTCCAGGTTGAGATCGGGAGATTGGGGAGTACCTGGCTATCTCGTGGTGATGTGGAGACGACATAGTGACTGTTAAATAGGAAAGATCAAAAAACCATGAGGTCAACAGGTTGCAAGGTGATGAAATGGTGACCTAGATTTTCGAGGGGAGATCTGGTAATCAGAGAGGATCAGGAGTTCAGATAGGGATGTAGAGAACATCTAGGATAACCAAGTTGTCTTGTGTTGACCCCGATCCCCACGTTATCAAATGTAGATCAGATGACTAAGTGATGCAGTGGATCAGTTGATTAGGTGAAGTTCTAGTGATCATGAGTTGGTTAGTAAAATGGTGTGGAAAACTAATGATCACTTTGGCAACATAGAGATCGACCAATAAAAATAAATGAGAGTTCGTGCCTTTGCTTAACATTTTTACACATCGTGAGCTTCCCTTCTCATGATTTTTTTTGCCTTCCTGTTTTTTCATTTCTAGATAATATTACCCCCGACAATTTTTCGTTATATCACGGCCCTTAAAAAAAGATATATATATTCACTCTTTGACTCCCCAGTACTGATGTAATTTATTTTGATCTAGGTGTATATCAACATAGATAGGAGACTGAAAATAAGTTGAATCAAAGAAAAATATAGAACTTTAATTTTAATGTTTTAAAAGAAAGCATAGTAGCTCTTGAAACAAATAGCACACGCGTATTCGTCAGTCAAAAGATATGTATATTTTTTGTGTTACTCTGAAGTTCAGCGTAGCCTAATGTTTGTCCAAACCTCATTTAGCGCAATTTTATACTTGTTTTAAAGCGATCAACAGCATAGGTTCACATTGCAACTATGCCCTTATCTGGAAGGTTCCTGTTTTTTACGGTAGTTCAAATGCAAGAGATGGGACATATGATAGTTTGATATTTATTATTAAAGATGATGTATCAATTGTAATGAGCCTAATATATTAACGTAAAATCAATTCACCAGCTCATGATCAGGAGCCACCTATAAATATTTCATTGCTGCTGACTCCGGCATGAAATAAATGATTTCTTCACTTTTACATTTTATGTTTCAAATTCACAATGTTTTTTCAGGAAGTGAAATTTCTAGGAAAATTTCTAAGAAATTTCTTGTGTGTAAGATTATTTTTCTGAAAATTTCATTGAAAAAAACAGTACCAACAAGTTTTGAGACGTATAAATGCCAGAAAACACTTCTCAGATAAACCCTTTTTTCTTCAATATATTTTACACAGTAGGTATTGCATTTTTTATACAGAGAAACGCGGTAACGCAAGATGCCATTGTATGTGGTCTTAACACAATTAAAAATTTCTCTCACACAAACATTTTTCATCAATCAATATTTCTTATTCGTAAGGAAATGATTTTGGACAACGCAAGAAAAACCTGTCAATTTCCCGGACTCAGTCCATTGCGGTGGTACAAAATTTGTGTCTGTGATAACTTTGATGTGATGCTGCAGGTTTCTTAAATAGCTTACGGTGATCTCAAGAAAAGCCCATTACTTTTCCGTTAAAGTGAACTGGGTTTGTTGCGAAGATAGGTTTTTAAAACACGTGTTTGCTATAACTTTTGAAGTGACGGCTTCTTGGCTTCTCTCTTGGACTTGGTGGGTTTCTTGAATAGCTGGCGGAACACGCTCGGCCATTGATCATGAGGCGTCGCAAGGTGCTATTTCTCTGTTGTAAAATCCTTTTAATGGCCGCTGAGAAATTACTTCAATGAAGGACATAAACGCTGTAAAATCATCCCCAATGATTGTTTAGCAGTGACAGCAATTGTTAGGTTAAGGTGGAAATTCTGGGTGATTAACGAGCGTCTCGGTCTTCAATCAGTCCCGTAAGGAGGATGCGTTTTGCTGTGGGCTCTGCCAAGTCATTTTTCAGCTCGAAGCGGCTTTCAGCGGTATTTTGTTCATGTCATTGCATTTATTTTCTGGTGGTTTTGATTTATATGGGATTCTTTACATGTGCTCTTTAGACTAAATATCTTTTGAATTGGGGCCTCATGTTCGTAAGGGCCGTCAACATGCAGCTGAAAATTCTTTTATCGTGTAATTTATTCTAGGCTTGTTTTGCTTTTCATTTTCTTGAAGGCTATTATGGCGTCTTGTTTTAGTGCGTTCTCTGTAAGAAAAATAAAAAAAATTCGTTTTAAAAGTTCTGCATGAAAATCCTGCTGCTTTTCTGGCATTTATATTGCTTGCATTTCTCCTGTTAAATTAGCAGAACAAACGAGTATGTTATTTAATGGTAATTGACCATAAAAATGTCAGATTTTACTGCCTTTACTTAGCGCCATGATTAAAACTGCAGCTCGGCGCTAATTAACTGGTGATATTTTGGAGAGTGAAATACAAGACGAGGTCTTAAAATTTGTTTACACTCGTATTTGGACGTGAAACGTATCGCATGCCGGAGTATTTGTTGTCATTTTAAAGGTCTTAAAAATAACTACCATAGTGGTCTTAGAGAGAACTACCGCAATGGTCTAAGAGATAATTACCTTATGGTCTGAAAGATAACTACCATAATTTTACTAAAGATAATTACCGTAATGTTCTTGGAGATAACTAGGCAATGGTCTTAAAGATGATTACCGTAATGGTCTTGAAATAACTAAGCAAAGTTCTTGAAGATGATTGCCGTAATGGCTTTTAAAATCTTACAAAAAAACTTGAATCTATGAAAATTACACGTCCCGAGGGAATCTTTAGTTGCAAGTAAAAAAATAAATTATACATGAGCATTATATATGAAACATACACGACTAACCTACGAAATATACTTCCGTAACATCCAAAAATACTTGCGTAACATACATAATATACTTCGTAATACACAAAACATACATCGTAATATACAAAATATGCATCCATAACATACAAAATGTAAATGCATATAATACGAAACAAAGAAGCATACATCAGCACGAAACATACATCGCAATATACAAGCCATACATGAGTAAATACACACGAGTCTGTCAAAGGATAAGAACAGTTTTTAGGAGCATGTTTCAAGGGTCAACTTACAAGGCAGATTCTCTCTGTTGCCCGCAGAACGTAGGCGTGTCGAAGCCGCGGACGTCAGCAGGCGGCGGTCCCGTGCTGCTCAAAGTGCCCGCGCCGGTCTCTTCCTCCCGCTACTCTGACGCCATGCATCCTGAGGCCCTCACGCAGGAGGTGTGTGCTTCTTGTGTGCTCTGTGTCTTGATATACAGGAAGCAGGAGGTCTGTGTAGTGTTTTAATATACAGGGAGCAGGAGGTATGTGTATTGTCTTGATATACAGGAAGCGGGGGTATGTGTTGTCTTGATATACAGGGAGCAGGAGGTATGTGTTGTGTCTTGATATACAGGAAGCAGGAGGTATGTGTTGTCTTGATATACAGGAAGCAGGAGGTGTGTGTATTGTCTTGATATACAGGAAGCAGAAGGTATGTGTTGTCTTGATATACAGGACGCAGGAGTTATGTATTGTGTCTTAATATACAGGATGCAGGAGGTATGTGTTGTGTCTTGATATACAGGAAGCAGGAGGTATGTGTTGTGTCTT
>JACJUY010001639.1:104600-136110 GCA_014220935.1 Platorchestia sp. MABIK
CCTACTCCCACTGTGTGTCTTGCTCCCTCCTACTCCCACTGTGTGTCTTGCTTCCTCCTACTCCCACTGTGTGTCTTGCTTCCTCCTACTCCCACTGTGTGCCTTGCTCCCTCCTACTCCCACTGCGTGTCTTGCTCCCACTGTTTATTTTGCTCCCTCCTACTCCCACTGCGTGTCTTGCTCCCTCCTACTCCCACTGTGTGTCCTGCTCCCTCCTACTCCCACTGTGTGGCTTGCTCCCTCCTACTCCCACTGTGTAGCATTCCATGCTCCAGCATTGCTAGCAAAGCGAAACTAGTAATTTGAAATGAACTGCTCGTGGGAAATGTGTTAGGAGCTCAAATTTTTCTTGGTGTATTAAAAAACAACGTTAATCGTTCGCATAATTGAATGTTTCTATTGGAACTTCTCTGACAATTCCAGAAAGGGAATCACTTGAATACGCCTTTCCGTTTTCAATTGTCAAGTATGGTTACGTATTTCGAGTATTTCAACTTAATCTTGTGGAAAATTTCCTTCAGATATTTAGATGCCAATTTTGCTTCACATTTTTATCATCGATGATTAAATTGTCTGGATTTTAAACTAGAGAAATCACGGTGCTCTAATTATGAAAATGTTTGTCAACCTACACTTGTTATTGATAAATGCCTCAAATTCATAGTCAACTGCAATAGTTAAAAAATTTAGACGTCCTTCGAAACATGAGATTGCACAGCCTTATGATGCACGGGGATATTGTCCTGAAATTTCAATAGAAATTATTAAAACTTACCATCTAATTGCATGGCTTGAATAATTTCCTCGATTCGCGCGTTTGTTCAACGATGCATGAAACGACAAAATTCGGTCAGCCGTTTTGACGGTTTTTTACGTCGAACGACTTCTTGGGTGTCCGTGAATGGACTCGGCTGCAACAAATCCCGCTCTTTGGAGCACCAGTGTTCTCGTTTCCATTAAAAATGGTTCATGGGCGTTCATTTTTCGCTAATGATTTCCGTAGGTCTCACGACGCGTCTTTTCTGCTTCTTGTACAGGCGGCGGTTCCTCCTGAACAAATAGAGCCCGTCGATCTGAGCGTGCGCGCCAAAACTGTGAACGGCACGATCATTCCGGACGATTTAAGAGAAGAGGCACGAAAAGCTGGCATTTTGGACGGTAAAAGAGAAGGCGGTGCTCGAGGAGTCGTCTTGAAGGTGCCTCACTTCCAGTCACTGGCGCTCCAGACCCTCGGTCTCGATCTCACGCTCAGAACAGGTACGGTCCCCCACTGGAGACTCATTCTTGCTCTCTGAAACAAGGACGCAAATGTGTGCATTTGTATATATGATGCAGAAATAATGAAAATGAAAATTTATGAAGCAGAAATTACGTATGCATTAACGTACATGTATGCATAAATATTGTATGTAGTGAAATATATATATGAACATGGGTGTATTTATAATTAGAATAAGTAATTATATAATTGCAACTATAATTAAAATATTTACATTTATATTTTTGCGTTCACGATCAGAATAGATGCATTTATAATCATTGAAATTGCCATGGTCTACATTTCTAACAATGTTGTGTTGTACGCATCATTTATGTTCCAAATTATTTATTCGAATGTCTTAACTGTGAGTGAAGAGCTTGGCAAGCAAAATTAGGCCAGCATCTTTTATTCATTAAACATTTATTCTGGTTTGCGCAGTAACTCACAATTTTTATTCATTTAACGAATATACATTTCTTTTTATTGACAAATTCGTTTAGATTTTCGAGGTCACTGCCTGGTGGTAGTTACTTTTCTTGCTGTCAGTGGCAGCCTAATGCCAAAATCAGTGTAATAACAGTGGCTTAATAACGGTAGTACGATGAAAAAATTTAAGTGGTAAAGTTTTGTAAAAGAAATTTAGCCAAGATAAAAGTGAACTAAAATCTTCAACTGTTATGGAAGAACTCACTAGTCTTTGAAAGGAAATAAACCGATTTGCAAGTATACATCTGAAATGTAATGGATGATCAACACTTTTATTGAAATGGATTGCGTAATGCCAACATTACGAGAGCTGATAATTCGGCAACGACAAAAATAATTGGTATAAAGACAAAGAATCCACTCACGCTTGCACCAACCTACAGTAACTGCAAAATCTTTGTTTCTTAATGGAAACATGATTGTATCTAGAACTGTTTACATTACAATCACGCTCTTTGGTCTCAGTAGACGAGGATCCCCAATTAGGATCTACAACCGAAAAATTGAAATACTTGGTCACTCCTAACGTGCAATTTTTGTCCAATATTTCAGCTGATTCTCCACCGAACACATCAGAGCCTCTTGGGTTGAACTTGGAAGCAGCCTTGCGGTCGTCTACGCGCCCGTACATATCCTGGGAGAGAATTCGGGAAGTGACGAGGTAAGTGCTATGGATTTTCTTGGGATAAATTAGCACGTTGATTGCGTTTATGCCACTGCTATGGTCGGTTTGGTTAGGTTGTAAGCTGTAGAATTGAAAAAAATGCCTTTTTACCATTGAAATACAGTTTTGTCCTTTCTAAGAATTGGGAAAAATTTCTCTTCGCGATAATATTTTACCTCGTATGCTAAATTATATCATAAAATGAAGTAGCGTGATAATTAAAATGCTATTCATTCATATTGGTACGTAAATGAGCAATTTACTCTTCGGCACTCATACGACCTAACACGCAGTAAGCGTGGCAATCTGATACCGTCCAGGCGGGTTTCAAAGTCTACAAATATGAATAGCTTTAATGTATTTTCTTCCTTTATAACTTTGCATCTTAATGGAGTTTCGATTCCTCACTTTTTACCTCATTTCGATTCAGGGGCTTGAGGGATCTCACCTCGGCCTGAACTTCATCAAGTTTTCAAATTCTACTGTACACATTTCTATTGCATTTAGGGAAACGAAAATGCATACAGATATGTAAAATTAAATTCTGAACACACTTGTTTCTGTAAAATTTTCCGATTATCGCAATAGAAAAAAGTTATTGCTTGAACATAAAAACTATTTGTATTTGCGCAAAACACTACTCCTACAATTTTTAACGTCGAAGCTTGATTTTGTTCTAATTCAATTTCTTGTGCTCGAAGGTAATTGTGTCCATTCATTTGAGGGACTTGAAAAACTTGAGTCACCATTTTAATTGGAAGCTACGAATTGGATTTAAATAGAACAATTTCCCGGTTTGAGAAAGCCAAATTAAAAATCGGTGCTGTGTCGTCAGTGGTTTTGAGCAGTTCGGTGCAGTGAGGCACTTTGAGGTTAATTTAAAGCAGTACCTACACCCCACCAATCGCTTTCAGTAGTAATTTCGTGCCGTCTCCACACGTCCGCTACTGTTGCGCTGCTGCTAGAAAACACGATTTATAAATTGTGGCCTCTGACTGCACTTCAGTGCCGCTGACAGGGGGTGTTAACTGGCAGAATTACCGCAGTGGTGCGCTTCGCAAAGGTGCAAAAAAACTGTTATTGAATCAGACATGACGTCTCTATTGTGACGTAATTAAGATTGCACAGGTCTCATGTATTACTACTGTTATTATTAGTAGAAAAGAGTATAAATTGGAGTGATTAGGTTTTTAATTCAATGTTTAGTGAGGTATGAGACGATTATTATAGTTTGTCTCAGTGTGAATGACAGGAGCCAAAATTTTGTATTTAAAGTACCAATAGGAATAGCAGGAGCCTATTTTTCATTGTAATCCAAAATTCCGAACGAAAGAAGCCTAGAGTTTTATGTTATTCCAAAATTACAAACTATAGGAGCAACATATTTTATATTAATCCAAAAGTTAGAACCGATTGGAGCCTACATTTTATTTTAATCGAAAATTACAAACAATAGGAGCCTATGTTTTAATTTATAAACAATAGTATGAACACTAAGATTTTACATTTTCATTTCTATCGTGTGCAACGAATGACAAAATCCTTTATTTATATTCCAATTAGGAGTCTGAATGGGAAGCGAGCGCACAGCGAGAGCCCGTCGCCTCCCCCCGACCAAAGCAACCACCTCGCCTGCGCCACGTCCACCACACTCACCTCCCGCGCGACAACGCCTGGTTTGACATCGATATTGTCACCTTCAGGCCATTCTTTAGTATCTTCGTCATCGTCTCCATCCTCGTCTCCAGGCTCCCCACCAACTGCCCAACAAAACCGGGGCTTGAACAATCGCGGTCCTGCCACTTCAGCAGATTATACAGACGCTCTCCGGAGACGGAAAGTCCATAAATGTGATTTTGTAGGCTGCGAGAAAGTCTATACTAAGAGCTCACACCTAAAAGCTCACAAAAGAACTCATACAGGTAAGTTTCTCGTAGAATTTTGTATTTTATCCTGAATTGAACGCTGTAGCCCATATTGTGACGATTGTGTCAACCGCGTTTTCGAGCGCATGGCCTCAAAATTCTTTCAATCTGTAAGATACTCAAATTTTGTTCAGGGCTCAGGTTATCGGAACAATTAATGATTTGTCGGAAGACATAGGTTTAGGGATACCTTAAAAAAGTTAAGTTTTGAATTTCCTTTTTTGCAGGAGAGAAACCATATCAGTGCACTTGGGAAGGCTGTCTCTGGAGATTCGCTCGGTCTGATGAGCTCACGAGGCACTACCGCAAGCACACCGGCCAGAAGCCTTTCAAATGTCAGCTCTGCCAGCGATCCTTTTCACGATCTGACCATCTCTCTCTTCACATGAAGAGGCACTGATTGTTAGCGTGCCGTTGCAGTCGTAAGTAAGGCTGAGGATCTTAATCATCGTTTTGCATGTGCCCTAGAACTGCGAGAAATTGATGAAGGCGATGAAGAGGTTCTACGATCTTTGCCCGTCCTCGTTTTACTAAAAAATCGATCTGAACTTTGCAAACTGTTAGCTGTTACAGTGTGTTTGATAGAAATCAACGATTAGTATAGGAATAGTTTACCATTCGTTCATCATTGAAGTATGACATCTGTCGTTAATGTCAAAATCCCATCATGAGAATCCAAAGTTGTGAACAGTTAGGCTTGTTGAAATTGTGATAAAAGGATTCTTATGAAACTCTCTGTGAAGTTCTATCCCGCTGAGTAAATTATAGTTCAGCAAATGTTGCCCAAAGTTTCAACAATGTGCGCTTGGACGAGCTCTAAAAATTTTGTATAAGTTAGAAGGTGTCAGTTCCTCAGGAAGAGATCATCGTCGAATGCCTTCCATCAAGTTAGTTAATAAAATCTAAATGGAGGTGTCTGATGATGGGCGTGGGGAGGTCGCGAAGGTTTCTAGTTTAGTATAAGGTTTGGTATGCGTTGGTAGCATCAGTCTTCCATTATATCTTTCGAAATGTAAGGAAAGTGTTTTGTGTTTGTATATGTCAATCATGAACTCCCTTTGCCTGGTTCTAACGAAGAACTTATGATAAGATGCGTGGTCCTTTTAAGCGTGAAAAACATTTAAATACGGAACGAAATGGAAAGAGTTATCGATATTGTTAATAATTTTGCTCTACCAATATCAGTTTCACAATAGAATGAATGACGATGACTACAAATGAACAATTCAATTTGGTACCTGTCTAGATCGTCGATCGTCACACGAGTTCCTCGTTTGACCTGTGCTTTTTTCAAGTCTTCCGTGTTTTTGATCATATTGTGCTCTTATAGGAAAGATTTTTGCCGAGAGTTGAGTTTTCTAGCAGAGAATTGCCGGATTCACTTTTCTTCTGATCAAAGTTTACACGTTATGACTTTCAAGTAAAATTTCACCATAAAGATCACTCAGCGTCGCGATCTTTGCAGAGTTTCCACTCGCAGTTGTTTGTATGGTCAATTTTAGATGAAAAACCCAAGAGAATTTTCATAAGGAAAAAAAGTCAGGCGATTCTCCTCTAGGACATGCAAATACGAAGAAGGCCTAATCGCGATGTACTTTGCAAGTTAGCCTCTCTTTAAATACGTGTAGGAACGGGGAACAGTGTTTCCGTGATGGCGTCTGCGCTGAACTCTTTTTAGATAAAAAGGAATAGTTTCGTTCATAGGTTTTGAACACGTCTTCCATGACGACTTGAGAAGTCCAATTGAGCTTCCAGCACGAAACTCATAGAATAATATCTAAGGTTTATGAAATGATTTAGGAAACGTTAGAAATTTTAGCAGATGTCGTTAGTTAGAGTTGAATCTATTTCAAAGTTGTTTTTATGTGCAGCTATAACTACGCCTTTAGTTTTTCTTTTCAAATAATTTCAACATTTTCATTGTACTAATTTCTAAAATCATCCTGTTATTAATCAGAAAAGCATTATCTTATACTTTTCATTGTTCCTTCTACAAAATTTTTTCAGCAAATTTTACGTTCCAGTTTTTTAAAATTTTCTTTAAAAGAAAATAATATAATCCTGGCCTTGTCTTCATATGGAACTCATATTTTCTGAGAATGATATTTCCGAAGTGCAGGTTGCAACTGTGGAGAATTTAAAGGGTGAGAATCTTTGGCATTTACGATGTACGCCGACGGGGTTGTAGGCAAAATGATTTTATATATTGAAAGGAATTAAATTAAGTAATGATAACAATCGCATCTGGAAAAATAGAAAGTTTTAATTATTGGGAAATATTGGTCAGCCCTATCGGGTAGTATAATAAAAGGGGACTGTATTACTTTGAGACATAAACCTGAGGTTTCCTAAATAGGAAAAAACGTTTTATTATCACGAGATGGCAACATGATAGCTATCCATGAATTTGTCCGCAATAGTTTTTCTGTTCAATGTCATACAACGTCAAACAATGGTAGAAATTGGCTTTCACTCTCCCTTAAAAGCCGCGCGTCTTCCTTCTAAATTTATATTTAATTTGATGATAAATTGAACACCTTTGAGGATTTTTCTATGTTTTACAGTCGTTATGGTATTAGCCGTATAATTATGGAACATTGACAGGACTTCTTAAATCTAAAGCCAATCTACAATGAAGTCAAAGGTGAAGTCACGGTTATAATCGTGAACCAACTCCCCCCTCCCTCCGCCTCCCTGTGTGCACCAGGTCTCTAGGTTTCCTCCTTGGGTACCAGAATTAGTGGCAGAATTTGGCAAAAAATTCAAATTCTTTCTCAGGCATTGGTTGAGCTACCTTTACTAATTCTGCAGTTAACCTTTGCGAGCTTAGTCACGATTTGTAAGACTTTCATTGGAGTAGCTCTTAGCAGTTCAATATGCCTTGAGATTGGAAGATGAAGATTTCATCCCACAGTGACCACTTTTTCGACCACTCTATGATCATGTAAGCCCATGGCGTAACTGTTTCAGCAATTACGATTATTTTCCCATCATTCTTCGATCCTGATACAATAGCCGAGTGAAAAACAGAAACAAACGATTGGCTTTTCATTTTATAAGTTCGACCAATGTCCTATAATGATGTGGCTAATATAGATAGCCAAATGAGGGGACTATGCTGAAGAGCAACATTGTTGGCGAGGTTAACATCATGAGCTTACATTTCTTTGCCCAACCCTGTGCCTCAAAACTATTCATTTACTGACATTGCATCAAACTAAATAACAACTTATTTTGATGCAATTTTAACACGTTGATTGCGTTAGCGCAGCGGCTACGTTGGCTCGGTTAAGTCATAAGTAGCAGATTCGAAAAAACAGATTTTACTACCAGAAGAAATTACCATCTTTTCTTCCTAAAAAGTGGGGAAAATATAATTCCATGAATATGTTTTATCTCTAATACTATTATCCATTCTGAAAAGGTAGTGGAATAGCTGAAAAGCAATTCATTTATACAGTACACAAATGAACAATTTACCGAGTGGTACACGTATGTACCTCTACGTTGTCAACGTGTTAATTTTTATTGTTACTTGAAACTGAAAACATCCTATTTTGTTTGCAAAGTTGTATTTAACTTTTGTTTTGATTTTTATCTTTCAAATAGTGACGCCGTGTACGTGCAGTCTTTCTCCTGTATTACGGATCTAGACAACTTCCGAAAATATTTATACCTAAAAGTCGGCGGTGATGAGCGAGATATTTTTCATCGAATTTAAAATATCTAGAAGATACTTTGGTTTAAAATAGCGAACATCGGACGCGAATGAGAAATATTTGATTTTGGATAGTACATACGTCTCGTAGCCTGAGCTTCTACTCTATCGAATTTCACAATGAACAGCTGCTTTATTAGAGCATTTCTGCGAACAAGTTCCTATTTAATTTTGCTGTAGCTTAGATAATATCAATATGTGCCTCAATGGCTTATAAACGTAATTCAAATCGCTTGAAGTTGAACTTCTTAATCTTCCAACATCATTGTATCTGATTTTCTAGCCTAGATTGAGGATTTGGGCGAGAAATAGGAACGATTTTTTTTAAATGTTCATTTTACCTAGGATGCTGGGAACATTCTATGTTTATAACTGCAAGCTCCTCCGCCATGTCAAGCATTATCGTATTTGAAAATAACTATTATGACATTCTATGTTTATAACTGTAAACTTTCATGTCTTTTCAAACATCATCGTATTTAAAAATAGCGATAATGATTACATTGTTGGAGTCTCTTTTGCATGAAACTCAAACTGCCGCTTATTTTAGTTGTATCGTAAATTAATTATGTCTTCCAATGACGTTTTGACAACTATTACCTATAAATTCACTGAAGGAATTTTGAATTAGTTGTATGTTAGTGATCAGTGACGTATTTGAAGGGTGAAAGAAATCTTCTTACGTTAAAATATAAACACACTAACGCAATGTAAATCCCATGACTTCCAGTAAATTTTATAGTAAAAAAAAAGAAAACAGATTGTATTTAGCCTATGATTTGAGTACATACAGTTGAGCAACATGTATAACTTTTAGTGTATAAGTCTGTGTTAAAATCGAGTTGTTAATTATGAGAGTAATCTTTAGGAAATATGTGTATGTTGTGTAGGCAGCGAAACTGAACTTAGAGAGTTGCCATTTATTCGTCCATTTTATCAGATAGAAACTACTAAAAGAATCAGCTAAATTTGATTTTTTATTTCATTCATATGTTTCCGTTTGTGATTAAATACATGGTTATTTCAGTATGAATTTGAATTAATGAATTTTTGGGTTTACTGAGATATTGAATACCTATTTTTATTCTAAAAATTTTACCGAAATTTGTATTCGAATTCAAAACATCAATGGTAAACCTTAATTCCATGTTTTGTAAGTTTCAGCTATCATAAATCAATGCTTTTATTTCCCTTTCATAACACAGTAATAATGTATTCTTTCTGATGCATTACATCCTTGTTCTTTTCAGTACCGCTGGCAGTTTTAGTTTCTTCTAGCAGTTCGCCAGAACGTTGTGTTAACTTGAAATGTATAATACTATAACGAATGTATGTGTATTTAGATACGGTAACGCTCAAATTCCTACAGCCTGTAGAGAATCTGATGAGTGAAAATATCGTGTTTTATGTAACTTGAGAAATAGATGTCTTCCGGTCCATGTGGAAAATTGTGCATTACAAAAAAAAAAAATTTGTGGACTTTTAAAAACCATATGAAAGCTACCTGCTAATTTAGAAGAATTTGATACAGTGATTGGGATTTAGATCGTATTCATGGAAAATTTATTCATCATTCTCTCTTGTTCGAGTTCCTGCGAATGCAGTAGGGTAAATGCTGATAATCATACACGTAGTTTAGGGTTGTAGAGAATACTGTTGTACATCCGTAGCTGTAGGTCGAATAGGTAACATGCGAGTCTCTAACTTTTAGTAAAATGGGCATTCCTACTTCACCATTCCAACCCAAAGTAAGAACGAGAATCTTATCTACTTACTCATGGAAAAACCGGATTTTTCTCAAGTTTTTGAATGTGTCAACTTCATCTGAGAGAGAACGAAAGTTACATGATTTTAGATTCGTGTAGCTTCATTACTTTTTTTCCAATAAATTCGACACCAAAAGCGCTCTAGGCTCTGATACCTTTGCTTTCGTTAGGTTAAGTAAAAAATCGGGACTAGTTTACCTAATATTTAAAAAATGAGAGTAATAGCAGACAAATACCCTACGCGGATAACTTTATCAACGAATTCAGCTCCTAAATACTTAATAAACCACTAATTTTCGAATACTCGCTAACAAAAGTGAATTGAAATTTTCACGAGGGATTGCATTTTAATGAGATAATATTTAAACTCGGTTTCAGTCAGGCTGTTTAGTTGACGCTGAAATTGCAGCGCTGTTTTGAAGTGTTTCATTGGAAATTTCGTTGCAGTTGCGCTCACGACGTCGGTTTGCTTGCGTCTCGCACTGCCCATGTTGCACGAAATGTGTCGCTCACCTGGTCTGAATATCACCGGAATGTTGAAGTCTAGTTTCGTATGTTTCATAAGACTAGACATAGAGCTTTCTAGACCACTTATCAACATAGTCTTCCATGATGCTAAGTCTTTATAGGTAGATTTTGCTGAACGCAAGGAATTTACCTACTTTTTGATACGGATTTTATTCAAAGTTCGATTCATATTTTGTACAATATTATAGATGAATATTTGAAGGGTCGGATGTGTGCTAGTGGGTATTATTATTTTTTTTTGTGCTGATGGCAGAGACTAACAGTGATTTTTGTTGTGTGTTTAGAGCTTAGCGTTCCAATAGACTGTTTTTAGAGATCCGATAATTTGTCTATAAGTTTAAATATAGTATAAATGCGTTTCTTTTGTTTTCTATGCGGTACAAGACTGACGTGACAAGTTTTGCTACTTTTGCGCGTATTGTTCGACAAATTTACAATAATATTAATATTTATGTATATGCGTGTAAATATGTTTTTGTATATAGAGACTGACCATTTTTAACTGTGTAAATAGAGTAAATGAAGAGATTGTTAACATAATTAATGTTTTACTATCCTTTTCCAGTAACGTTACGCAATTGAGCGAAGAAAACGGAGTAGACGAAAAAAAGTGTGCGCTTGGAAGCTTTAGCCACCAATAGTGTAACGCAAGAAGCACTAAGTTCTGGAATTCCTTATTGGTGCAACTGTATGAACGGGGAAATTTCATTTCGAGAATTCAAATAACTAGCTACCAAAAACGTAAAATTATTTTCTAACAAAATAACTAGGTGAAGTGAAACTGATATCTTACTTGAAAATGGAATTCTGAGGGTCATGACTCGTAACCCATAGACGTTTTTAAACATTAGTTTTAAGAAATTGACAAATTTGATATTATGTGAATTGCAAGTCGTTTCGTAGCACACCCAACATTTTTTGTAACACATTTGAGAATTTCGGATGCCCATATCAAATTTTGTTTAGATGCAAATCACGGGTATGTGTTTTAATGCGAGTACAGACCACCGAAAGTTAAGATGAATGCTTCCCTTAACTTTCTACTCTGTCTTCCTCTCGACAGATTTTAAAAATCTTGAAATACGATGAGGTAAAAAGGTATGAAAATAGTCATATTTATATTGGGTCATTTAATTTGAATAGGGGTTTAGGTCAAATTACTATTCAGAAATTTCATTATTTTGAAATAAATTAATGAGAAGTTGGTTCGACAATTTCGCCCACACTTTTTATTTCTAAATTTTTCATCCTAATCATACTCGGAAGACATCTTCCCGGGCTGGACGTTGAAATACTTTTAGTAGGTAGCTGAAAGTTTCACAAACGTCTCAGAACCTGTTTTCTGAACTTCTTTCGGAACAAAGAGAAATATTTGTTTTATTTAGGACTGGCTGCATTTGTAACTCCTAGTTGCTTTACCAACGTCTACATAGCCAACTCCAGTTTCACAAGTGTAGACTAATTACCTCACTCGAAACTAGTCGCCCTAGTCAACACCAATTACTTTGATCAAGAGTTGATCGTTCGAACTTGTTCAAGTAGTGAAGACTATGAGGTATTCAAAACTTTTTGTGTTTGCAAAACTTGAAGCGCTAGTCTTGACAAGTTACTTTGAATATTTACAGAGGTTATTATTAGTCTTCTCTTGGACACATTGAATGTAAGGCTGAAAAAAAATTGTTAGGCGTTTACGTTTTTGAGGAAAACTTTTGCATAATAAAAAATGTCAGCAAGCCTCTGATTTCTCACTAGCAGACACTTAAGAATTTAGGAATGTGATTTTAAAGCTATTTTCAAATTGATTCGCCCTAGGAAATGCACGAAATTCAACTTGCATATTTTGACCTCATCTTAGCAAAATTCCATGCGAGTTTTATAAGAAGTTTCTAGTAATATATTTCTGGTGAGAGAATTGGTTTTTCTTCGAGTCCAACAAGGTAATCAAGTTGTCAAAAAGTTTTCATAGCTTCTGGAGTTATTATTGAATGAAAAGGTGAAAAAATTCAGAGCGAAAAAACGTTTTTGAGCAAAAATTTCGTACAATAAAATGCTACGAACTCTTTGATTGCTCACTAGAAATGACTTGAAAATTAGAGAACGTGGTTTTAAAGTTATTTTGAGATTGATTCGCCCTAGGAAATACACGAAATCCAACATGCTGATTTGGACCTCTTCCTAACAGTTTTATACGAATTTCATGCAATACTTATAAGAATTTAACGACACAGAATTAGCTTTTCTTGATGTACAACCAAGTTTTTAAGTTGTCAAAAAAATTCACAGCGTTTGGAAACATCGAATGAAAGGTGAAAAAACATTGTAAGGCCATTTGATATTTTCACAATTTTTCAATGTTTCCAAATCCAATGAAACTTTTTGACAACTTCAGTACGCGGTTGTACGTCATGAACAGGTACTTATCTGACAAGTAATTCTCATAAATATCTCATAAAATCTTAATGAAAAACGGTTAGGAAAAGGTCAATAGCCGAAAGTTTAATTTACGGGTTTTCCTAGGTTGAATCGAGCTAAGATTAAGTTTAAAAATTGCGCTTTCTAATTCTGAAGTCATTTCTAGTGAAAGATCAGAGATGAAATTATATATTTGTTTAAGCCTCCATAACCGCTAAAAAAAGCGTTCTGAAGAGAGTAAGGAGGAAGGCACCCTTTGGTATGGAGATAAGGAAACGCAGAATCTATGCAGAAGGGACATAGAAACAGAATATCGAGAAAGAAGTTCATGAAACAAGATAAAAGTTGAAGAAGAAAGTAGTGGGTGATGAAAAACAGGACAGCAGTGAACCCCAAAATATGGTCCTTAACATGCCAAAAATATTTTTATTTCAACAAATAAAATACCTTACTCAACAAATACCTTACTCTCAGCTCAGGCCCTCACGCATTTTCCCCCTGGAAGTGCTAATTCCCATAGATACAATAGTAGTATCCCCTTGAGGAGTGGGAGATCAGAGAATATTTAAAATTTTTATTTCGCAAAATTTTTGGTACTTACCTAAGCTTATGATACGTATTCAATCTTCAATGTTTCTAAAAGTAATGTTACTTTTGGACGACTTCAATATTCGGATGTACATCACGACAAACTACTTATTTGATCAGAAATTCTTATAAATATCTCTCAAAATTCTCATGATATTCTGTTAGGAAAAGTCAAAATCCGTAAGTTAAATTACGGATTTTTCTTTGGAGAATCAAGCTGAGATTAAGTTTAAAAAGGCGTTCTCTAATTCCCAAGTCATTTCTGGAGAGAGATCACAGAATTTAAAACAATTTTACTTTGTACAATTTTTTGTGAAAACGGAAGAGATTTTCACGAGGGTTTACGATGTACTACGATATTTTTTAAATTTTTGAATCTTTCTCAAAGCAATGACACTTTTTGGCAACGTCAATAATCGGTTGTATAACCCGACAAACTACTTCTTTGACCACAAATTCTTACAAATATTTCACAAAATTTTCATGGAAACCTATTAGGAAAAAAGTTGAGGTTTTTCGGAACATATTATCAAATGTATTTTCTAAGACATTTTTATGAATTTCTGGTCAATGAATTGGTCAGTGAATTTTATGAGATGTATCTAAGAATTTCTGGACAAAAATTTGTTTTTCCTGATGTACAACCTAGTATTGAAGTTGCCAAAAAAGTTTTATCTCGTATGGAAACATTGAATGAAAAGGGGGAAAAAATTTGTAAGGCATGTAAGGTGTAGTATACCCTTACATTTTGAGAATAAAATTTCGCATTTTAAAAATGTTCAAAATTCTCTGATTTCTCACTAATAGTGTCTTGAGATGAGGAAAAACACTTTAAAAATATTCTCAGGTTGATTTACCCTAGTAAACACTTAAAATTCAGATTACAGATTTAGATCTTTCCGGAGCAAAATTTCACATTAATTTTATGAGATATTCATCAAAGTTTCTGGTCAAATAATCAATTTTTCCTGATGCACAACCAAGTATTGTAGTAGTCAAGAAGTTTGTTCGCTTTTAGAAACATCCAATGAAAAAGTGAAAATATTGTAAGGCCCAGGGCTCAAATCGAAACGCATATAATTAGTCACATTTAAATAGTTTATACATTATATTCAGTGAAATAAGGTACCTCCATAGTTTATAATTAATTCATTTGGGCAACATAAAATGTAATTTCAACCATGGAGAGTTTCACAAAAATGATTCAGCTAATATTTCACATACTTCTTTAAACATGTGTTTCCAGTTCAATGCATTGCAAGGAACTTAATTCCACGGCATTTGTAAGCGAAGTTTTGATCAAAACTTAGTTCGGAAAGGACTTTGCTACGAAAAAGTCCTGTTTGTACTGTTAACGATTAGGCTCAAGTATGTTCTAAAATAAAGCCGTGAAATAAAAAACCTTCTCGAAATCATTGGCCACACCTGTATATGCACAAGGTGTGTTCCCCTGTAAGATCTTCATCCGAAACAAGACAAGAACCGTTGCAGTGAGCCGAAATAACATGGTCCTTGACAAAACAAAAAACTCATTCTATTTCAACTAAAAGAATCTAACGTGAGACCTAACTCTCCGCTCGAGACCTAAAATTTTCCACCTGGCAGCGTTAATATCAATGGAGACAATAGTTAGGTCCTCATGAGAGGCTAGCAACAATAATTAATAGTAGCCATTCAATTGACTGATAATTCTAATTTTGATTTATTATAAAAGAAAATTACTCGGAATGAAAGAGGCTTTATGATTCCTATCATCTTTTTACGAGAGATTATCAAACATTTTCATGTCATATTTCCTGTGTAGAAACATTCTTGGAATATTTACAAATTTTCAACGCATCTTTTGCGACGTACACTTATAAACTTTCTGTTTTGAAATACCCCAAAAATATTGAAATACTTTTAATAAACTAAAATATCTAATATTTTCCAACACATAACAGCTCTATCCCTGAAGTTTCTCGAATAAGTTACTTTGTACAAGATTTCCAAAAACCCAGCACGTCCAATAAAAATTCAACAATATAGATGGCTGAAGCCAACTGACGTTCAGCTCTCTCTTATGCGGAGGGAAAAATAACAAAGCTCAATAAAAATGAAAAGCAGAGACACTATGTGCTCACGTGCCATATTCCAAAGGAAGTTGGGGCACTGTCGTTGGGGTGAGGGAAGCAGAGCGGCGCACGTCTTCTCGCAATTAGGGAAAAGGGTCCCACGTTGGTTCAAGATCACCGGGCCAAGCAATAGATCACAGCCTCTTGCAGCCGGGCTGCCAATGGAGGAGCTCCTTTGAAGGCTGCGTTTTAAGTTACTTCGAAAGGTCGTGTGCGTTTGAAGTAACTCCAAAAGGTCGTGAAGAAGCAGTTCCTATGCTAAGCTCGAAGGGCGTCACGAAGAAGACCGCCGGGCCCCCATTAGACGCTTCTTTGATAAATTAGTGCATCTCGCGCGTTTCCATCTTATGAAATGCTGCTTTTTCTTCTTGGTGTCCAAGTCTTGAGTTTTGAACCTTGTTCGTGACTAGCCAGCGTGAGTTGCCTCTCTGGCACCGGACAATTTCATAATCTATAGAAAGGTTTAGCTGATTTCGCAATCCTGCGTTATTTTCAGAAACTCAATCTCAAATTATGAACCATGGATTTTTAGAATGGTTTTAATCCATGATTTGAATGGTTCATGGTGTAAATTTTCTGATTTCTTGATTTGAACTTTGCTAAGTTAAGTTACCTGGTTTTAGTAATGGGTAGTAAGTTTTTAGAAATTTAGTTTGGTACTACTACATTAAATACCTATACCTGAAGTGCCCGAATTTCAATTGACTGTTAACAAGCTGTTTCTCAGCAGGATCAAAAAGAGATAGTGTATACTACCTTTAAAATAAACATGTATTTTGAATAGTTGATTTTTGGCGTACGATTGAATCGCATAATAATTAAGGTAAAAACACTTTCGTAATCTCCTTTCATCTATTGTTGTTTAAGCGTTTTTAACTTGTTGGCATAGGTTCGCTCCAGTCTTTGTTTGTCTGCAGCTAAGTGAACATATTTTTCTTGGTAAGTTTAATTACTGGTCGGTGTATTGAAATTTGTGTGGGCAGTTTTTAGCAATATCGGTTTCCCTAGCCTGTCAGGAGCCGACCTCGCAATTTCTGCCCCAACTTGTACAGTTTATTTAGTGCGATATCAGTGCAATAGTTTTATAACCGTGGGATCCTATTAGTTGCAACTTACCGAGTCTATGATTTTAATGCCGTTTTAGTTCTGTGAACGTTTTTCTATGATTGGTACTCATGTGCGTTGGACTGTACTCTGTGCAGGAACAATAATTGGAGCATTTAATAAATTCGATTCAATCCAACCGTTTGACTGATGGCTCCACATGTCTCCAAATAAACCCGTTCTCGATTGCTCAGGGAAATACGTAACACTACCTAATTTTACACACTCAAAATTACGCAAAATTAATTCTGAGAAAGAGAACGGCTCCTGCTATAATATAATAAAGTTTGGCTAATTATACTAGTTAAAATTCCTCGCACATCAAATTAACTTTTATAATTACTTATAGCTGACGCACAATGGCATGTTATTGGTTCTAATTTCATGTAAAACTATGAGATTCGAATATTTCGAAGATTCTACGGAAGGAATGAGAAATTCATTTTAATCAAATTCAAAATCCCCTCTACACCAGCGCAAGTAGGTTGCTTAAATCAAAAACGAATTTTTCTTTATTCACGTTTTGTGTCAAACTCCTTCATTCTTACACCTTCCCGATGTGATATTAAATTTTATAGAATGTTGATTTCCCTTAAAGCCGTTTCATATTTTAAGGTTTTAATTAATGATAAATTATTCTGCATTTTCCTTTACAGAGAGAAATTTTGTTCGGACGATCCATGAATATACAAAGTACATACTTACCATAACCATAATGAAAGCATTTTACTCTTGTGAAGCCAGATTTTGAAAACTAACATTTTTTTTAAGTTTGAGTTCAACATCAGACGTTGATATTGCACCATCAACTCCCTATAAGTCGTTGATATAGTATAGGAAAAAACTTTTTTACCACGAAGATTTAATGCTATTTTTTAATCTGTATTACATTATCCCGTTGTTTGTTTTATTCTGCCTTTTTGACTTTGAAAACACGTTTTTTCTCGACATGGTCTTCGGAGTGATGATGTGAGGTTTCCAAGCACACTTTTCGAAAATTAACGGAACAACTTTTAAATGAGTAATAAAACTTAAGTGATTTGCGTTTGCGTGAGAGGGATTGTTATTCGTCAGCCCATTCATGTTTTCTGGAGACCTAATCTTCCAATACTATAGAGAGTCATGAGTTATTTTTGTCCAGTCAAATTGTGTTTTGTTCCGTATGGTCAGTGTTGACAATTTTTTTGATACCATGAAAAAATGGCAAGTCGTTGCTAATTCTCTCACGTTAGGGCAGTGAAGAAGGTTAGGTGGAGTAATAACGACATGTTTGCGTTTACCTTTCCAAATTTCTAAGTAAGAAAGGGCTAGAACCAAGAAAAAAATGAACAAACCTGAATGAAATATGTATCAACGGCTCGCTGTTCACATTTTATGTACGAATAATTGAAGCATTCATATAATGAAAAATGTAAAAAATGCATTCAATGTTCAAAGAGCTAAACAAAGATACTTCTAGAACCACGTAGGGAAAACCGAAAATATTGCAAAAAATGCAATGAAGCAAAAAATTCCCAATGGGGAAAAGGGCTTAAACAGAATACGTCATGAAAATTGTTGAGAAGATATACTCCAAATAAGACTATAATAAGATGTCAGGTGGCCTCTTTAAATTAGCTGTCATAATGAAAAAAAATTATGCTCACCGGAAAGAATCTGCAGGCCTTCCAATTATCTTTCAAATTAATCTAGGAATTTGTATTACAGTGATTCTGATAAGTTAATTATTAGTAAGTTTTGGTGTCGAATAGTCAAATTGATAATTATTTTCATTGAAAAGATTGCCCATACATTTATCACCGAAAATTATAAAGTTATGAAGGAACGTCGATGAAAGTATTTCAATCAAAATGTTGTTCCTTAAATATTAAAGCAAAGAGAACCTCGTCGCCCAAACTCTCCGATACTGTAAAATGAAGAATTTGTTCGCTTAGTCAAAGGATTGAGTGCTCTTTACGGACATGGCCTCGCCTAATATATTCCATGAAGTTAAGGAGGGTCTTGTTGGAAAGTCAACTATCGTCTTCTACACGGAATCCTCAAAGGTTTTGAAAGACAAAGCTTGTTTGTCTCTGCGTTTTCATAGATTCATGCTCACAATAAAACATCAATAATAGTTGTAATATCACAGGATTCAAATTATGTCTCAAAATACAATTTTGTTGTTTTTCTTAAATATTTTACTCACTGCGTGTCAACTTCAAATAACATTGGAATTGAATAAAAATAATTTTGGGTAGATTAGTAATCTGACCAAAAAGTTAAGTTCCCTTAAGTTTTGCAGTGGATAACCAGCGAGAATGATTTCCTGGGCCTAATGAAATCAAGCTTAAAATTCAAAGCAGCGCCCCGGCCCACGCATGTTTTGCATTAATTTAAAGCTATTCTACAGACTGGAGATGGCCTCCAGACTCTAAAGGTAAAATTCAATCACTCATGAAGATCATTTTAAGCAGCAGATGAAGGTGTGTCCGCTTCACCAGGAGAATCTATTATTTTGTTTGTACCTGGACGTATGCCAGGCAAGTGCAGCGGATCCTATAAACTTTGATCTAAAATACGATCCTGAAAGACTAACGCAGAATTTCCAGAAGCTGCCGGTATAAATTTGAGCAGCATAGAAATTGGACTTGTTATGAAAGGTGTGGAGGTGTTTACCTTCATTCGGGTAAGTCACTTTGGATCGTCGCCTAGTTCAGACTAAATTATAACCAATCAGATCTGTAAAATATCCAGCCCAAGCAGCCGTCCGTGTAAACACTCGAAACGCTTTGCGCACAAAGCAACTTTAACGACCTCGAATGAATTCAATTGATATCAGAAATCCAAGAGAAATTTCCGCAGATCGACTCCCAGAGACTTGATGGGGCAGACTTAGTATCACGGAAGTGACTCGCCCTTTGCTACTCTAACATTGACTGACAAAGTGACAGGCAATGTCAGAATTTAATCATGATGCCGTATTCCAAATTGATTCGATTAGAACCTCCCTTTAAGCTCCTCATTTTTTCTTGTATGAGCATCAAATCTGTTTTGCAACTTAGTTTTTGTACCGGAAATTTTAAACTCGCTAATTATATTCAAATCCAATGCCACAGTCGTTTTTTTCGTAACTGTTCTCTTTGTTTTTCACGCTTCGCGAAACTCGAGGCTAGCACATTTTGCAGCGGTGTAAGCGACGGCTGGTGAGTGTGTTAGGTGTGTCAATAGGCTCTTTATCTGACACTAACTTCAACCTTCGGCCGTGCTACGTAGGCTTCGGAAAGATTATACTCAGCCTTCTATAGTTGCGCACCTATGCTACAAGAATACAAATGAAGGCTAAAAATCAACAGGATTTTAATAGGAATTTATGCTCGCCCAATTTACGATGGCCAGTTTCGTTCGCAGGTCAGGTTCCGCTAGCGTAGTTCATGTATGATACGTTTGATGGGTTTGAGTAGATAAGCTATAATAAGAACAGCTGTTACTACTAAAAAATAGTTTATTGAAGCTAGTGATACTATCATTTTAAGGTGTTACCAAGCTAGTAAATGCAACTGGTAAGACGACTGTTTAGCACGTGTATTGGACAGTTTAACGATTGCGGAATTGTTTACAGAACAGGTCAAACGAACGTGTTGGTGGAGAATTGGCTGGCACAACTGATGTGATTAAATTGCTTTCGGAAAAAAATGATCAAATCGTCAAAGCGCCTCTAGTTATTCATCATTCTATCTGCTTTAATTTTTAGCGTATAATTATTACTGGCTAAACCCTCACAATATTGTGCACGATGATTAAATTTGATTCAAATGATTTTTTTGAATAACTTCAAGAAAACTTCGAAACAGAAATAACTCGAGTCTTCTCACACAGAAATTCGAAAGAAGGTATTATTTTTCTTGTAACTATTTCATCGCTACCAAGAACATTTACCCCATATTCCATCTCAGGAAATGTTTGACAACGCAGCAATAACCAAAAAAGAGAAACGATGACATAATTTATTAGTTAAGCGAATTTCTCACATATTTATATACAAGTTCTTGCTTAATATTAGTTGAGTCAATCAGTTTTTAGGTATATTATATTTAAAGCAGCTCTGAAAATATTCTCTCCATTTTTGCCGTGATCAAATTGCTACAAAATTGATAATCAAAGTTCAATTAGAAGCTATGTGAGCACGCCTTGTGTGCAACCATACTCCCAATACACAAAGCGCACTTGTGATAGCAAAACCCAACGTTAAAAAACGGGCTACAGAAAACTAAGCCTAACACATTCACAACTCCTGCTGAGGCTGAACACCGATCCTCCAGATTGCTTTGATGCATGTCCCATTAATCTTAGGACTATGCCTCATCAACTTCAGCTAACGCAATGGTCGTTTGAAATCTGTATTTTCTTGTGTCTAGTTTGTACTTGCACGAACTTTAAACTTTGTAATCATGAGCGAAATGATGCATTCGAATACACTGTGTTTTAGCAGCAAGGAAAGGTGCAGTTGGATTAATCGTCCTCTGTAAATCATGTAAAAAGCAATGACAGATGGACCATACTCTCATAAAATATAAGGTTAATCTTTGTAAATAGGGTATAGTCAAATGATTCCAATACATTCAGACAATGTGGTGCAAGTACTCAGGAAGTACATTCAATCTTCATTCTCTCACGCATCAAATAGCTTCAAAAATTAGAGAATTAAATGTGGAAAGTTACCGACAATTTCTTACTCTGCCTAGAAATCACGTTAGGAATCTACCTAACACCTACCTACTAACACGAAGGAAACCTTCGCGTTAGTAAGTATTTACGTTAAAGACTATTAAAGACACCGTACACATTTTTTTGGGGAAAAGTGTTTTTTATCCAAAATATTTTTTTACTTTGAATGGAAGCTCTACATGTACTGAACATCCTCAATAAATTTTACAGGCGTGCGTGCAGTAGAACGCTCACTATGGGAGGGGGGGGGGGAAGTGGTGGTGAGGGGGGAGATGTTTTTTATAAAAGAGTTATTTTGTGACAAAACATTTTCACTTTATGAATAACCAAACTTTTACAGCTTTTTTAACTACGAAAACAAAAAAAATGACTAAAAAACAATTTATTTACTAACAAACGAAATGTTTACTCATGAAAATGTCATTTAGTTTTTTTTTGCTTCTGGGGAAACCTCAAATTTCCTCACGCCAAATCTTACTCCAACAATTTTTGATCTTGAGAGTCGAGATAATGTTTTTTTTTAGAGAAGAATAATAGGACTACAGCCCCGAAGGAGCAATTTGAGATTGTCGAATTAGGTAAAAAACGGCTGGCGTGAAACAAAAAATCGAGTTCCTCTAGCAATTCCCCAAAATTAGTTTTTTATTAGGAATACCTTCAAAACCAAGACGAGTTTCAAAAATTCCTACCTCGGGCCTGTAGCCTAAATGTTAATCTTTCAAATGATACTCGTTTCATGTCTAAAGTTGAAAATTTTTAGTAAGAGTATGGTTTGCCGTGCACTCCTCTAAATTCCGTTTTCTTTGCCTTAACTCATTTCTATGAAACGAATCGAAAATTTTCCCTAAGATGACCCCTATTTTTTTCTTTTGTTTTACCAGTCTACTTAAGTTCATGAGCATTGGTTCCTTAAAAAAAGTTGTAAAACGTGTACGGTGCCTTAAATTCGAAAAAATGTGATGAATTGAGGTCGATTAGGCAATTCATTTCATGCTGCATATCCATTTGTACAGAGTATCTTTGCTTATGTAAATTTTAGAAATTTTTGAAGTAGCTTCATTAGCACGCGTAGTTTTTTTTTATTTCGTCAAAATATAGCGCAGTTAGATCCAATGATAATTTCTGCTAAAGTCGTTCGAGTAATTAATTAAACTTGCGTACAAGGTATGGGAACAAAGTGGTAAATTGGGCCCAAACCAATGTCTCCAAGACTTATTTAAAACTAAGGTACCCAACTGTATCACTTCTGAGGGTGATTCCCATCATAGCATAAAAAAAATAAATCTAAGGAACCTCAGCCTACTGCCTGTTAAATGCATGAAGCGTGAACATCACCAAATCATAAAATCTTCAATATTGAATTATTTTCACGGGAAGAAACCCAGTTGTCATATTTACTGTCCATTAATTGGCAATTGGACGTTAAAATAATTGAAAATCAAAACGTGAATTGAGAATTCTCTGGGTGTACAAAGCGTATTTTTTAATGCCAAAAATGATGAGGAGCTGCACGACAACCAACACGAGATCCCATGATAAGATTAAATCATATGTTTGTTCAAGCCTCCCTAACCGCTACAAAGAAATAGCGTATCGAAAAGAAGAAAGCACCATTAAGTAAGGAGATAAGGGAATGCGGAATCTATGCAGAAGGGGCATAGAAACAGCAAGTTGAAAAAGAATTATCATTATTCTATAAGAATATTTTTGTCTCCCTTTACCTCGACAAAGATGTTCCAAGAGAAGAAGGATGAAGGCACCATCTAGTATGGAGTTGAGGGAACGCAGAATCTATACACAAGATGCATAGAAACAGTAAGCTAAGAAAGAAGATCATGAAACAAGAAAAAGTTGAAAAAGAAAGTAGTAGGTGCTAAAAAAAAGGACAGCAGCGAACCGAAAAAGGTAGTCTTTAACATAGCAAAAAACATTTTATTTCAACAAAAAGAAGACCTACCTAACTTTCAGCTCGGGCCCTCACACATTTTCCCCCAGGGAGCGCTAATTCCCTTAGATACAATAGTTGTATCCGCCTGAGGGGAGAGATCCATGATAACACAAGATAATTCTACAGTAAACTTAGTTTTGTTTAATTCCTGATCATCAGATGAAAAAAGCTTGAAAAGTCACAAGGGTATACCCTTACGTATGAACCGTGGACACCACCTGATCAAAAAGTCACCAATGTTAATTTTTTTCATAGAAATGAAACTGTAATCTTATTTATTGTTCAGCAATTACCATTTATTGTATTTCAATGAGTTTTTGAGTTTTTAATTTAAAACTTATTCATGGAGTAAGAATGCCCGGGCTTGACAATGCGTATTCTTTGCGACAAAAAATAATACGGTACTTCATGACAACTAATATGAATTTTATGATTATTTTCACCAGATTATTTTAGAACGATTTACCAGATTATTTTACAACGTACAAAGTTTCATTTTAATTAGAAATTATAAGAACTGATGAATTTCAAGAAATATTTATTTCTGGACAACTAGATATTTAAAGTCTAAATATTTTAGAGTCTAAATTTTCCATACTTGGTTATTGCTCTTGAAAAAGTTGTTGAATCCATAATTGAAATTTGATACGTGAATTAAGAATCTACGAGTTTGGCAATGATGATTTCTTTGTGATAAAAAACGTGAGGTATTTTACGACAACCAATGCAGTTTTTAAGATTAGCACGAGATTATATTACAACGTACACCTTTTTGTTCGATTCTGATCCATAGGGTGTAAAGGATCAAAAAAGTCATATGAGTATACCCTTACGTGTGAGGCATGAAAATCATTTAGCCATAAATTTTTCAATATTAAATTCTTTTCATAGAATGAAACTCAGTTTTGATAAGTTTTTTAGTGGTTAGGAATTGCACTTCATTAAGCTTTTAGACCTGTAATTTGGAACTCGTACGTGAATTTAGAATTTCTGAATATGAAAATGCGCATTTCTAAATGACAAAAAATCATGTTACTTCACAACCAACACACGTTTGGTGATTAACGCAATATAGTTTTACAATATACGCAGCTTCGTTTAATTCAGAATCAGCATATGAAAAGGCTCAAATAGGTTATAAGGGTAAATACATTCTTACGTAAGAAGGGGAAATGTGCAAAAATAAAGTAGTACTGTGTTAAGAATGTTTGGTTTATTTCACTTCATCCGTTCGATCTCTGAACCAAGAAATGAAGAGTTTTAGAGAAGCCACATATTTAATTTAAAAACATTGACGCCATTGAAATAATGTCCAAAATATTTCGAAGAAAAATCAGACACCTTTGGTGAATAACGTTCAAATTTTGCTTAAATAGTTTAAAATATTCAAGTTGTTTAAATTGCTTAAAATATTTTGTTATTATTCTGTAGAACAGCGTCCAACATAATTTTTGACTACCAATAATCAGTAATTACCTAGGAAAACCTGACCTAAGAATGAAATCGTGAAAGCCAATTTACGTCCCAGAAAATTTACTCACAAGTGATTAATATTGTTTTGTATTTTACTAGTGCACGAGATATCTCACAGTAATTTAAATGCAAAGTCCTAAGTGGGACTCCGTAACGAAAGCTAGTAATTTACATTCATAATAGCAACAAGTACTCCGTTACTAAAGAATGTCTAACTTTGAAAAACTGCAATCCCAAGATCTTTTTACTGAATACACAGAAAATCTCTACAGGTTTTTCAGTTTTATGGTAAATTCAATGAACTCTCAAATGTCAAACTACTGGGCAACTAGGTTAAATTCTCATCGAAGTAAAAAATGATCATTGTATATCCGTAACTTTCCCAGTGAAGTGATAAGCGACTCTTAGCACATGGTCATCTGAAAGCGAAAATATATTTTTATTCCCCAATACCTGCATCCCCTGCAATTGCTATACCCCGCAATTTTGACAATTACAGTTACAACAATTACGGGTTTTCCTTCAAGTCCGCGTTCAATAAATAACAGCGTTTACATGATATTTTTAACAAAGTGGGAATCGACAAAATTTTCAGGTTTCCTCACACCTTAGAGTAACTCACGCCCAGCAGGGGTTGTGGTCGCTGGTTTCATCAGATTGGGCTTCACTTAATTAAGCTTGAGTCACTCTTGGATGTCTTGAGTCACTTCGATGTCTCTTGTTCGTTAGGTGTAACATCATAAAAACCTTTAGCTTAGGTTCAATGTTACGAAGAATTTTTTACCTGCAGTGGTGGAGGATTTATTTCCGAGACTATAGCTGTATAGGATTGGACACAGACAACGGAACTTTGATGTTTACTGGTAATAATTCAGTATTTCAGTTGCTTATTTTTGAGCGGTTTCCATTACTGGAAGAATGCATCAATGGTATTCTAGATAACAATTACATTGAGTTATTGCTACTTGATTTTTCCGTTTGAGTTATTGATATTTGGTGAGTTAGGGATTTTGTGACCCGCTCTGGCTAATAAACTTGGTTTGTTACGTTCTTAACCCAAAATTTGGTTTTAAAAAACATGTAAGTCCAGATTTGCGAACGTTTGTAGTATTATTGGCAGGTACCAATCCACTTCGTTACTTAAAAATTAGTTACAGACCACGACACTGGATGGATTTTGGAGTTAGATTACATAAGTAAGTTAAAGCGACAGTATAGTCAGAGAATACAAGTAGAAAAGAGGAGACTACAAGTAGTCGGGTGGGTGAAGTTATGGACCCACGCTGCGATGAGATGAAGAAACTCGTGTGCGGATGTCAAAGACTTGTGCTAAGGAGGCTCTGAGTATTAAAAGGCATCAAGCAACGAGTGTTCCTAAACAGGTTTCTGGAGAAGTTTCTTCTTTTGACTGATGATGCAATAGGTAGGGCACGATTAACCGTATACGTTGTCCAGCACGGAGAGATTTTCTTAAACGGACTTCGAAGTTCATTAACTTTATCTAAAAACTGATTTAATTACCTAGAATAATGTATGTCTTCCTTCACGGTCCTACTGAGCAACTTTTTCGAATAACACGCGATCGTGTGTGGACTTCGAAGCTGGCGTGCTTTTAATGAGTGACGGATTTTTTTTTCAACTATGTATCAAATGCAGTTTATAATTAGAAAATTAAAGAATCGCACGTGAAACGTCATCAAACTTTTCTGCTAAAAACTACATTTAGACAGGCTTTACCTTCTCTGAAAGGAATTAAAAGTAGCGAAAACTTCGGATGCTGTGGGAGCTGAAGGAATGTTATTAGGAAAATTAAATACTGCTGGGTCTTGATAATTATTGACAATTTTTTATCTCAAGTTGTTAACAAGTTTAACGAGGGAAAAATAGGAATCAAAACTTTGGATGCAAGTGTAGTCCCAGGTCTTGTAAACTTGGTATGAGGAAATTACGTAGAACACCATGAAAGTAACGTTTCTGTCGCACGAAGTATGAAAGGAGTTGAAAATGAGATGCTTAGAGTTGCATAACTTTGCAGTAACAACAAATGTAACCCACTACTTGTGAGACGAAATGAAATTTGAATTTAAGTTAAAAATAATTATGAAAATTATCTAATTCAAACCAAAGATATGAACTTAAACGAAGCTAAGGCAAATCTAAATAAAGAGAAACATGGAGCCCAGTTGACAGCTATGTACTTACGATAGTAACAACTCTCACTTACGAATACCAAACTAGAGACACAAGGCAGTATTTGACCTCCAATCATAGTGAAATTACTTATAACATAACTAAGCAGCATCTAGAAGCATAAACTTGCGACAACATATATCCAATGTACAATTAGAATTAGCGAATCATTATTTTACGCTCGATCAGAGTAATGACTTAATCATTGAAGAACGTTGTGTTTATTTCGCGTATTATGCTTGTTATCCAGCACCGACGGCTGTTGGGATTGCAGTTCACGTGCATTCGAAATTAGGTGTATCCGGATACGGGGGACGTGATCAGTTAATCGTAAAGCAGCCCGTAGGTAGGATACCGCCTTCTCAAGCGCTAATCAAAGCGCCTGGCTGCTGTCTTACGGCGGTCCAAAGTTCAGTCTCACATAATCACATCCGGGAGTAGGCATCGAACTACTGAATGCATTTCTTCGCGAGGCATAGTTTTCATCAAGGGATTTAAGGGAATCAGTGGCAAAATTTCATGTTCCCATCGAAATTTTGGTCTTTTTCTGTAATTTTAGCGAACGGTATTTATAAATACTTTAGCAATTTAGAGTTTAGTTGCGGTGACGGTAGAAGATTTTTTCAGAATGTTGAGGAAATGGATAAATTCACAGTTCTACCCTCACTGGTAGCATGTTTCCCAAAATCATTTCCCATACTCACAGTTTTGATACTATGCGTCTAGAAGAATATAGCGAAAAAATTGGGCTTTTAAGGAAGTACTTCATACAAAATGTATAAAAAGCGTCAATGCTTTTCAAAACCACTTTTATTCAAAATAGTCGCACATTTCTGTCGGAGAAATCATTAGGTACGCTTTGAGTTATATACCTGACGTACTTCATACAATTGATGCATTTCATGATGCATAAATGATGCATATATCCCTTAATACTATGCAGAGGTCATTTGTTCCTTGATGCATTCCATGATGCATTTTATGATGCATTTTATGATGCATTTCATGATGCATTTCATGATGCATTTCATGATGCATTTCATGATGCATTTTATGATGTATTATTTTTATTATCATTATTATACAAGAAAGTTTTAGCCTCCCTTAACCGCAACAAAGATGTTCCAAGAGAGGAAGGCACCATTTAGTATATAGTTGAGGGAACGCGGAAACTATGCACAAGGTGCACAGAAACAGTGAGCTAAGAAAGAAGTTCATGAAACAAGTAAAAGTTGAAGAGGAAAGTAGTAGGTGCTGAAAAACAGGACAGCAGTGAACCGAAAAAAGATAGTCCGTAACAAAACAAAAACCTATTCTATTTCAGCAAAAAGGAAGCCTACCTAGCCTTTAGCTCGGGCCCTCACATAGTCCCCCTGGGAGCGCTAATTCCCATAGATACAATAGTTGTATCCCCCTGAGGCGACTTCATGATGCATTCCACTCCTTTATTTATTTGACGCCTTCCACTCAAATATTTCACTCTATTTGTTTCAGTTCATGTTACGTTTTCTAAGCGTTGAACGCGAAGGTGAAACGCTAACTTCTAAGTATGAGGCTCAACAAGTTATTACCCAGAAAATTACCATTCCAAACATACCGAATGGTAATAACAACCTTCTTACGTTTTCAGATACAACACTAATTCATCTCTATGTACTGATGTGAAATTAGTTAAACTGTGCAATGTTCAAAATGCAACGTGGTGGGAGTTCATTTATCAGGCGTTCGATACTCCAGCAAGTGTTTGGGAAACATTTCTCGTACTGAAGTGATGCTCTATCGATTTACTGATCTGAATGATAGAAATCGTAGACGCGTAATGAGAAAATCTAAACGTGTTTAGGTACTTGACCAAATTGTTAACGTGTTTTATTTACCAAATTGTTAACGTGATTACTTAGCCAAATTATTTGGTCAGCAGTAATAGTCAGTTTGCGTACCTATTTGATTTACATAATTAATACAGAGTAACCAAGGAATTAACATTATTGATTAGCGTGATTATTTGACTAGTGTAACAGTTCACTTGAGCAACCGATTTGCGAAACTGATTGACGTAAATAATTATCCGAAATATTTACTTCTTTACGTTATTATTTCAATGTAGTAACGCAAATAAAGCAATTAAACTATCCCCGTGAGCTACGCTCATCTGTTCACTAATGACTCTGGACACATAAGTCACTATCCATTAGTGAACATCTTCTTCTCTACAAACCTAGCGACAAATTTCTAAAGAAGCCATAAGGAGTCCTGATCTGTGCACACATGCGAACGCTCGTTGATTCTGCACCACGACGCTACGGAGTATAATTCATTGCTTTATTCAGACGTACCATTAATCCCATTGACAAGCTTCCTTGCAAAACATCATGCACTCCGGACAACTCCCATGCCCCATCATGAGCTATGTTCGTTTCAGCGAGAGTCATAGGTCATTCTGCCTTAGCTGTATTTCTTCTCCGAGGTCATACCTGATCGAGCGTACCGCCTTTCACACCTAACCAACGTGTGAATCAAGAAAAAAGTGTGAATGCTGAAAATAATTTTTTCCAGCCATAAACCTAAGCAACATTCAACATTTTTTATCAACTGAAGCAATAAATTTCCTTTTGGGTCAATAACCGTTCTTTTTATGGGTTTCCTCCATTCAAGTCAACCATACTCAAACGTTTGGTTGACTGGGAATATTTTTTTTAATTTTTGTTCCTTGAGCAGCCATGTGACGAAACATACCTCTCGTTTTTCATAAAAATACACCAGTCTTTCTCTCGTTTCTGACTTCTTAGTTCAAGAGGATGTTATTTCAAAGAAACAGTATCCTCTCGTTCCTCCATTTCACCCATTTCTTAACCAGATTATACAATTTCGCCAAATACGCTTGAATGTTAGTTATGGCGTACATCTTATCAATTAATTTCGAAGGACAACCTTCTAAAATTAAGCGAATATAATCATATATTGATCATTCAATTCAAAATTCTCCCTGCTTACCATGATTACCTCTTATTAATTAAATATTACCACTTATCACCCATAATTAACTATTCCACTTTACTCAGGTTCAGATCACGAGAGTTCCCGAGCATGATTAATTTCAATACTATGCAGAGGTCATTTGTTCCGTGACACAAACGTTCGCTTCATAACCTACTTTCGATATCTCCAGGTGGTGAACTTTCTGACCAGATGTGGCCGGAACACCATCCCTGAAGTATGGATTGTATGTCTCAATGCAATGAGTTTAGGCACAAAAAGTCATACAGTATTTCATGCACAAAATTGTAGAGGCACTGCAGCTCAACAGAAGAAAATTCAACTTTCAAAACCGGTATTCTACACAAAATCGTAGAGGCACTGCTGTTTTGTCAAAGAAAATTGAACTTGCAAAAACGGTCTCTCTCAAAATCGTACCTAAGAAAATTGGGCTTCTAAAAACTTTAAATAATCTCATTAAAATATTTAAGAATACGCTGCAAATGATATTCTGCTTAATTTAAACTGGAGAAGGATTATTGTTATTGCATTTTATCATTAGAATGGTTTACTGGAATACATTTACTAGCAACATTTGCATTTGAAAACGTTGCACTGGCGATCTTCGCTTAGAATTGAATTTATTTGATGTTGATGCGTGCGTGTAGAACAAAAATGTATTCAGTGAAATGATGAATTTGCGCATAATTCAGAGAAAATATTGTAAGCTTAGGAAAATTAGCTATGCTGAACTGTCTTTCAGTTTATCTTCGCGAACCTTAAGTTAATGAAGATATAAAAATTATTTTCTCTACTAAATTACAGCCTGTTTTAATTTATTGTGGATTTACAGATTTCGTTTATTTTGATTTATAAATTATATCATTTTCCTGATTCAATTTTCATGAAAATGAATTTGTCTTGAATTAACGAATTTAGGAAGTGAAATAAAAAATTTATGAATTGAATTAATTGCCCTGAAATGTCTTCGGAAATTAAAATTTATTTAATTTGACTAGAATTTTCAACTGAGAACTTGCAAATCGATGTACGAGCATTGCGCGGAAAAACTGCAGAAACTGGCGAGTTTATCAGAGTCTGCATACAAGCGATTTATTTTGCGAAGTTCTGTGGAATTTCGAATCATAAGACGAGAATGTAAATAAATGTAATTACATGAAAACTGATTTATTAATCGTACATTGATATATATTTTAGTTATTTCATTTATTTTCGTTTCTTTTACCGTTAATAGTCTTTTCACCAAAACGGGTGAAATACTTCGCCATTTTACGCAAGGATTTGTATTTAGAAAATGGCTAGCCGTTTAGATTTAACTACAACGCATTTTTAACATACTTCTCAATTTGCCGCTCGAACAAATGTACCAACCGTACATTTTTTGAGCGTAATAATCTGTACGTGAACAAAGTTTGTCTGTATTTAGTAACAGCTTGAAAGCTGCTCTTGAATCCCTCACAATCAGTTGCATAAAAGAGGCTAATAAATACTTACTAGGCAATTTTTCTGTTCTATTGATTTTGCAAGTGTAGCAAATCCCACTGAAAAGATTACGGTCAGCTTCAGAAATCCGTAAAAAAATTACGTCCTTCAATAAGCGAGTTTTATTGAAGAGTTTTTATGTATTTT
>JACJUY010001640.1:25284-39341 GCA_014220935.1 Platorchestia sp. MABIK
CCCCTTTCAAACTGTTCAACGGTCAAGATACTTCACGTCATCTAGCCCAACAATATATTATCCAGCGAAACGAAATAAAATTTTACTACCTAGCAAGACGAAATAAATGTTTTGCTACATTAGTGTCAGTTGAATTTTAAGGCTATCTAATGTTTTCATTATTTTAGTACCAGCTACAAATGTTATATTTTTCTAGGCTAATATTATTGATAATAAAAGTTGAAGCACATTTAAATACGAGTATTTTCCTTCATCTACTCCATGCTATTATGGCTCAATTAAAAAGCTATTCTTTTTTTCAAACAATGGGCAATAAGAAACTCTTTTAATTTATGAAGCTCTGATTCAGTAGGTCAATTAGGGAAAATGATGCAACTGTAAGTTTTACATTACCTTAGTCTTGCAGAACTTTTCAAGGAACTGTTAAGATTTTAATTAAAATCTTTCTGGCATTTCTGACGGGAGACAACATGGAGTTATAGTTAGAACAACAGAGTTCCCTGCCCACACACACAAGACTTTTTCGTCATTTCGGATATATTATCCATCTTTTACGCTGCATGGCAACACGTTTGAATTTAATCAAATATCGAACACTTTTTTAAGCGTACGCAAGAAGCCATTTTCACTTCTGTAGCTACGTCGCAAGTCACAGCTGCACTAGCTGTAAACAAAGTCACGTGACGATTTTTGATCACGTGACAATTTCTTGGCTCCGTCATTGGCCAATTCGCATCTACGTCATTGTTGACAGAGCTGAAATTCACTTAGTGATAAGTTGGGTATCTTCTAGTATATGATCTGTGGAGCGGCGCCATGCCATCGATGCTCGAGCCATGTTGTCATTGGTCAGCATCCTGCTGGGAGGCAGTTATCAGACGAGTGGCCACTCATCAAACTTAGAAAAACCTTGATCTCATCATGAAAAACCCAGACTGACTAAGCCTCCGAACGCTGAAAATTCGTTTGCATCAGTTACGTTTATTTAAGTTTTAAATCCGGATTCTCGACAATTTCGTAATTGACTATGGTTTCTTCGCCAACTTGCGCATGAAAATGTTCATGATTTGTCTTATTAAGTAGCATAGTGAAAAAATTGGGTATTGTCCTTTTTATGCCATCCAAATAATTTATCAATGATATATTAGGGCATTGCAGCAGCCGTCTGGATGCACTAGTATAGCGCTTCACCATAACCTGTGCACAGTATTACCGACTTGAAATAAAAAAAATTAACTCTTTGATTCAGCCACGCTAAAGTCATATCTTGGCACTTGCGTTTTGTTTATGTGAACATTGTTAACCAGTGCTTAGTTAAAGACNCCGTCAAGCTACCCGATTAATTTGGTAACGTAGCGCTACGGTTTGGTCATCGTGTGACGCCGCCTTAAGAGTTATCCATGGGGCTAATGCTAAACTATATAACTCCCACTAGCTCCATCAAGCACCACTTCACATTACACCAGGCATAGCAGACTGGTATCTCAACTTAGTTCACAGACAGGCATAGCGGCTTGATCTGCTGCATGACAATCTTGGCTTTTACACACCAAAACACTAGTATACACCTAGAATAAATTATACATTAAACTGAATTGTGCACTGATTAACTAATTCACAGTTATTAGCGCTAGCCTTAACATCCACAACCTACAAATAACTTATTCAAAGGCACATTCAGGTCTAAATTACCGAGCAGAATACGACTGGCACTCAGGAGAAAGTAATATACAATGTAAGTACTGAACTCTTTTAGCCCCAGGCTTCCTAAACTACTGACGTAGTGTAGCTCAAGGATAAGAAATTAATGCTGAATTTCCAGTACTCCAATGCAGCATACTTGCTGAAAGGAGCACCAGGAGTCAACACTAGCTTGACTTGCTATGGGTGCACTGGCAACATTTCTAAATGTATCAGAAACCGATCGTGCACCATTCTGAAACATTCAAATAATTGTGTAAGACACAAAATCGCTAAGTAAGAACAATGGCAAAGTGGGCAATACTTTTTCTTACACACAGTTACACTATGGCACCACAAAGTTAAGGGTATCCTAGGAGAACATCACAGCACGGTAACTTTCACCAAACAGGCTGCTCTATCTTTGCGGATGAACGCAGGCGGATTGCGGCGATGTTCCCCAAATGAGAGCTGAAAGTTCTCTCGCTTGTAAAACGCGACACTCCCACCTTCGGTTGGATTTTCAATTCAACTACTGTCCCCGGGAGAGGGCTGGAGGAGGACTAGTTTGGTGGCGAGACGTACCACTCGGTCGAGCTTATCATTGTCGTCTCGCAACGCGTGGCGTACTGTGGCTGTCCTGAGCGACCCGTCGTGGCTATGGTTGGTATCCTCGATGACGCCTGTCGCTCAAGATATTCTTCTGGTCATTTTTTACCTCCCGAGGATGACGTCTCCTTCCTTTACCGGCGGGTTGATGGCCTTCCACTTGCTGTGCTGCTGTAGCTCGTAGACATAGTCCCTCTGCTACTTCAACCAAAATTGATTGGCTGAATGTTACACCTTCTTCCGTCGCAACTTTTCGTAAGCAGGGTCATGTCGGATGACTGCGTGTTGTACCGATAATAATGTATTGCGATTGCGTAAAGCCCTGTTTACACTGGTATACACTTTGTCGTAGGCTCACGTGTATACGCCTCCTCACGTGGCACATCACAAGAGCCATTAGCGTTTACACTAGACATTACGGGCGCGCACCGTGGCGCACGCTGCTCAAATAATACAGTTCAATTTCTCTGAACAAGTCAGTACATCATTTAAAGCTATTAGAGTTGGATCACCGTCGCTTGTCTAGATATTATTGCTGCATCGTAGGCTGTATAATGTTTTCTTTATTTGCAGGAGTGAAATGTTTATGTATTCGTTCCTTTTCATTAAAATATAATTGAAAGTACCCTCCTTCTTATTACGATTCTAATATTTGCTGATTTTAGTCCGGCATAGACATTCATGGGCTCTGTACATTTCAATTAATTGTAACGTAGCTTTTCGCGGCGAAGTTGCGTCAAGATGGATGAGAAAACTGCTACACCTCTCCTCATGACTGCTAACTGCACACTGACCGGAGAGAGAGTTGCAACTTGCAAGGCTCACAGAACACTTACCATACATAAGAACTTCAAAACTACGGTGGAACCCAAGCCCGCTCTAGAAAAACGTACGCACGCACGCCAACCAATCAGCTTCTAGCTGCCATGATTCGCAGCTGACTTCATTATTGCCAAGGCTTTCAATTGGCTGCGTATCCAGCCTTTACTGCGATACTCGTTTGGATTGAAGGTCTAATTTTCATGCTAAAGTTATAAGCGTTTCTGGGCGTAGTAAGGAAAATGAAAGCCAAAATAGCGAATTGCGGTTAAATTGACAACACTTTTTATTATTATTTCATTCACAATACACACACGTAAATGCGCATTCATGTACATATCTGCAATTCATATTTCGAGAGTCACCCGCAATTGAAGGGTGGAAAGGCTTAGTGGACTACTTGCATAGGAAATCCGTTGTAAGTAGTCCACTAAAGCTTTCCACCCTTCAATTAGGTTAAATTCATGTCCTGAATGTGGTGAATAGTCAAAAAGGGCAACAAGCTCAGCAGTATATTTTTTTTTATTTTTCTTCGGAATCGAACACCAAAGTGGTGTAGGAACGCTCTCGAAAACGATTAGGCATGGGTTTACAAGGTTGCATCTAACAACATTTTACATGCGTTTTTTACAACTCACGGGCTTTTGTGTAGGTGTACGTTAACTTTTAAAGGACATGGAACATTTCCTTTTTATCCTAAAAGTGACATTTCGTGAATTTCGATGCTTTCTATTTGAGCAACGAAACACTTTGTCTCTCCAAGTTTTCGTCTCAATTTGCCATGACCATCAACAGGGGAAGTCAATGTATTTTAGAAAATTTTTATGTAAATAATTGTGCGTTTCTAATATATGGAACAATTATTTGCAAATGATTTAGAACATCAATTTCGAAAAATAAATGGCGGTGTCATAAATTCTCACGCTATTATTTTTATTGAAACAATTAATAATGAACTAAAACGCATCAGGGTAACAACCAAAGACGACCTGTAGTAAGTTTCATCCATGCGCCAACATAAAAAGCAGCAAAATTTTTATCCGGTATTTTCAATCTGATAACTAATGATGCACCACAAAAATTGAGTAGTAGTGTCCAAGCAACATTGTATTTAAAGGAAATATAGCTCCCAAAACATAACATGCAGGTTTTCCATGATACAAGGAGTTGTCCAGGTGCATACCACCTGAGTTTTGCTCTACACCTGTTACTAAAAATTTTGAACGAGTTCATTAACCCGTAGCGACGGTCGTGCAAGTAAATTAACTAGTCAGTAACGTCGTCGTATCGCTTGTAAAGTTATTTGAAGCATCCACAACTTGTCAGGAGTCAAATATATTCAATGGAATCATGAAATAAACAAGAAGGTCGGTGGGATCTTTTCCAGATAAGACCCGCCACTAACGCAACACCCATGTTCACCCACTTGCAACTTTCGAAATAATGCACCTATCGACTGCAAATTGCTCTAAAAAAAAAAGATTAAAACATTAAACGATTAAAACGAAAGAATGTTTTATACTTCTTTTGAGAGTAATTTGAAGTCGAAAGGTGCATTATTTCGAAAGTTACAAGTGGGTGAACTTATGTGTTGCATTAGTGGCAAGGTTTATCTGGAAAAGATCCGGTCAGGAGAACATCGATGGGATCATGTGTTGCGTTGGCGGAAATAAAAACGCAATAACTGGAAATATGAATAAAAGCGTAACTCACTTTCAAGCCTGTTTCAGAAACCCTACGTGGAAGATGCATTCACAGCTCACAGCCCATGCAGACGATATACCTATTGCGATTTTTCAATATAAGAATAGTGTCAACAGTATTACTAAATTCTCAATTGAATAGGAAACCAATAGATGCATCCCTCATCTAATAGTTCTCCTAACTGAAGGCAGGCTGATGTTCAAGGTGTACCATAAGCCCACGCTATGGAAGCTACTTAGATTCTTTCACATGCCAGCCTTTACTCTAAAAACAAAAGCATAGTCAAATATTATATGAATTAGTTTAACCCTTCCTAACCACAACAAAGGTGTTCCAAAGAGAGGAATGAATATGGACATGTACACGGAAGTCTATGCACAATGTGTGCTCTCACACGGGCCTTCTTTGTGCGGTGACACGAATGCTGCTGTGCCTTAAAATAATGTGTATGTGATGACTTTTCAGCTGTCTTTCGAGCTTTCTGCTGCTATCACTCGCCCTACTCTATCCAATTCTAGCTTGTAACTTGAAAAATCCTTCCTGCTACAATTCACAGACACTTCAATGAAGTATGAACTCAGTGGTTATTTCAACACGATCAACCTGTGTTGTTACTCTCGATGATGCTGAAGAGCATTGTTAGCTGGTCACTGGTGGCACGCCTAATTGCACAAGTGGCAGGCCTCGATGCCCCAGGAGTGGCAGGCCTCACATCATCAGGAGCAAGAAAATCAACACTAGCAGCCGATGGAGAAATACAGAAAGAAATTAAGAAAAGTGATATATCATCTTGAATAAAATTGAAGCCCCCTACCCAATAAGTAGCACTTCCAGCAACCTTAATTTTTCCTGTGTTTAAGGCTCCACCACCATGACATGATTTCACAGAGCAAGTAAAAGGAAATGAGTAATATACTCATTTGGGCTAAGTACAATTCAATATAAATCCCCAGGAATGTAAGAGTCATTAGGCTCCTAATAAATAATCCATATCATATAATCTGGCAATGCTTGTAAATTATCCATACGCAATGTATGGCTCAGGGTTGGTTGGCTTCTCATTCATGAGTACCCACACCATTTTAAAAACACAAGCCTATGAGATATCAGAAACGAGTTATTTTTACCCCTTAAGATGCAAATTAATCATATAAAATAGATCTAATAATTAAACTAAATTATCCTATTACCCTGCATCTATCCTTGGTATTTTGTGAACCGTTGCACAGATCCTTATGAAAGTTTCACAGCTGACACTCAAAAATATAAAAGATCTAATTATGCAAAAAAGAAAAATTAATTAACATGTTATTGACTATCACATCCTATTATGGCTTTTAGGTGCAATATTTATGAATGTTTTAAAACGAAATATTTGCTGTTTCTTTTTTGACAATAACAGTGCACATAGGATTTCCTTTAAAAATGCTGTTCATTGTTCAGCACATTAGAATACAACAAATTTTGGATATAAATGAATTAAATACTACCCATCATTGCCTACACAGCATTTTTTTAAAGTGACATTTCTTAATTATGTAAAGTGGTGTACAATAAATTAATGTGCTTTTCAATTTTAACATGATATGCTTTCAAAATGCACTTCACTTTTTCAATATGTAAATTAACTAATATCAATGAGAACATTCTTTATCTAAATAATCTTTATTCATTTTAACTGGCTTTCTGTTCATTCAATTCAAGTCAAATTTCAATTTGAGAGTAAAGTTCATAATAATGGAAATTTCATTTAACCAGAACAACATTTGACAGAAAGACCCATTGATTATGTTTTTTCACCTTGAATTATCTAAGGCAAATCCTATGTAAACTTTGTATGGTCATCTTTGGTAGCCAACTCTGAATGGCCGCCAATTGTGAACAACTTTGTTTCATCACTTTTCATTGCATTAAAAGCCATCTTTGAAAGTGACCAGATTTAAGACAAGATGTTGACACACTCAAACCTGAATCATTCATTTTACTGCTAAGTGAAGTCAGAGTAGGTACACTATTATTTCTCTACAATGCTACATAAGTGCAGAAGCCTGCATGAATTTTAAAAATTATAATTCAAGCAATGAGCGATAGGAAAATAACAGAAGTATAAAGCAAAACAATTTTTGAAATAGATCATGCAGGGTTATTCAGAGAAATCATGATAGCATAATGATTACTCTACGTAATAGCTAAGCATAAGTTATTTTTTAAAATCTTATAATTAGCCGTATTACTTTTACTGAGCCAAACATTTAATACGTGGAAATTTAAAAATTATTTCCATTCCAGCAAACTGAAAAAACTTACGTAAAAGACAATGGATGTACATTCAAAGTGTGTAACAGTCACTTATTCAAAATAATACTAATAAGGTAGTTTGATTGTGTGAATTTAATATGAAACAAACAGTTAATGCAAATATAAAATAAATAGGAATACAGCCAATTTGTGACATTTCAATTAGCATTTATTTATTAAATTTAAAAATAATTTCTTTTAGAATGGCCTTTGTAACAAACTTTTGCATCAAAATAATGTGATAAACTAACCTTGGTGTCAGTTAAATTTTAGGGTTATCTAATGTTTTCATTATTTTAATACCAGCTACCAATGTTAGATTTTGCTAGGCCTATATTATTGATAATAAAAGTTGAAGCACATTTAAATATTTTCCTTCATCTGCTCCATGCAATTATGGCTCAATTAAAAAACCATTCTTTTTTTGCAAACAATCGGTAATAAGAAACTCATTATTAATTTATGAAGCTTTGATTCAGTAAGTTAATTAGGAAAAATGATGCAACTATAAGTTTTACATTACCTTAGTCTTGCAGAGCTCTTCAAGGAACTGGTAAGATTTAAAAATCTTACTGGCATTTCTGACGGGAGACAACATGGATTTATAGTCTGAACGACAGAATTCCCTGCACCCACACATAAGACCTTTTCTGTATTTTGAATACTGCGCAGGTACTCGTACATTTCTCCCTATTTGGGGAGTAATGTACTATCCCCTCTCATGGTGTTTATTTACTTCTGAAGTGCTGTATTTCGTTATGTTGTCTACTATTGCAGTTAACTATAATTAACATCACTGCTAGTGCTATGCTAGAGTAGGTTTGTTTATTTTCAAATCCCTTTCACTTAGAGTCAAAGACTTGGCTCAAACGTTAGTTTGCCGTGTTTCGCCGAATTTAATAAACCTGATGAGTCACCCTTACCAATATCTTATTAACCCTTCGAATGACTGCATACAGTGGTCCCTGAATACTTAAAAAAATGTAATATTCTCAACTCAGAAACAAATTCACTAATGATATTTGTTTAATAAGTTATGAATCACAAATTTCATGAACAGTGAATCATTTAACGTTAATTTCAGAATTTCTATCGATTATGGGACATATACCAATTGATAAATCTTTCAACCAATTTTTCTCCTTGATTGTTTCAATATGTTGATATGTATGTGTGCATGTATACATGTATGCATACATACATGTATGCATACTTATGTCTACAAATACACACATATTTATGTTTCTTTTTTGTGTAAAAACAAAACCTGAAGGCCGATTACAATTTGAGCTAATGATTCGTGAAAAAATTGTCTTTCTGTACGTTCGATGAACGAGCTAAACATTTCATTTTGCATGTGTGTTTACATGTTTTTAGATGTGCGTGTTGAGCAATTGTGTTCTTAAATACTTTTTCAACCTGCCTTTTCACACTATTTGGAAATCCTGTACGACGGTGTTTCAGTCTGCTTCGGTAATGCATTTTTTATCGTTTTCGCTTCAATTAATAATTAATGAATTCCGAAGAATTCTCTAGTAGTATTTAAATTGTTTTTAAGCTGTCAGCCACCTCTTTGTGTATGAAATATCCAAGAGATGATTTATCAACTGTTACTCTCAACAACATAATTAGCCCCCCGATAAGCCTATATATATAGAAAAATTGTTATTAGAGGAGAGTTATACAAGAATATCCAATTATAGGAAAAATGGCCCCTTTATTCTCAAAAGAATTGTCAGCGACATTCCAACGAAAATGCACAAAACATCAAGGTTAAGGGCAAAAATAAATCTTCAGAGCGAAACTTCGGGTAGACAGGCAAGGGTATTCGACAAGGCGAGTGATGATTCCGTTAATTAAAGGAAAGGTTTCACCCGTACTCTGTGGAGTTCGTTATGGTTACTCGTAGTTAAGATATAATTTTGATCTTAGGTTGAGCACAGTTATCGTTATAGGGAAATAAATATCGTAGTTTAAGTTATGGTTATAAGTTTTAAGTTATGGTTATAAGTTTTAAGTTATGGTTATAAGTTTTAAGTTTTAAGTTATAGTAATAGTTTTTAAGTTATAGTTAATTGTTGTAAGTTATAGTTAATAGTTTCAAATTATAAGTTATTGTTAATAGTTTTAAGTTATAATTTATAGTTTATAGTTGTTATAAATTATAGTTGTGTGGGCTTTAGCTGGAAAATAAAGTCGCGAGAGCTACGGTAGCACGCCTACTAGCACTCGGACTCACCTTCCACGCAGTCGTCCGCCGGTTGGAGCCGGCCGGGCCGCACCCACGTTAAAGTTGCTCCACTATGTGTGCATGTGCGAGTCTGTGTACATGCAAGGCTAGTCCCCGTCACTAAGAACCATTCCCACTTCAGCAGCTGCCACACGTTGCTGCGTGACATAATTGTAGTACAAACATTTATTATGGTATAGCTTTGCCATAGAAGTCTCATTTAATAATGGATTAAAACACTCTATGTTTAATGGTACACTTAAACGTCTCAGCTGTCTTAAACGACACATATTGTATGAATTAGACCAAATAAGAGCACAGTTACTGCGATTCTACCGTGTCATAATGTATCGTTCGTATGTCTCGATGTATTGTTTAGAATGCAAATCTCTTCAGTTATATTATAAATATGTGGTTCATTCGAACAATAGACACATTCTTTTTAATACCAAGCGAATTAAAGTATTCTAACAGGTTCTTTATAATATGAATTAAATTAAAGTATTCAAGTGCTGAAACGTTCTGTAAGATGCCTTTTATGTATATTGATGCCAAATGAATTCGATTATTTTACTTTTAAAACTTTAGTGCAAAACCTTACTGTGCTCATATCGGTATCAGTATACTAGTCACTTCCCTCTCGTTTAATATCATGCTATTTTGGTCGCAAAGTGCAAAGTAAAGGAACCTCAATGATTTCAATGAAGATACGATAAAGAAAACTTGACGCTAACACACGAAGGAATGTATGTTATAATTTCATTACAAATGTTTCACCTTTTTAGTTTCCCTCAGGAAATAGTCCCCCACCCCCTGTCATATATAACATACATGTATGATGCTTCATCAATACCGATTTTATTCTCGCTGCTCTGGCGATGAGATAGTTTTTAAATGAATATTAATGCTCGTGGCCACACTATTAATGCTACCAAGTTAGTTATTTTTTTCTTTACGTGTCAACTATGATATATTGGACGATATTTAATGTCATTTTCAAAACTTCTTACATAAGTAATGAAAAATGCATTATAAATGAAAGACAATTGCATGAAGTAATATTTATTTGTAAATATGAGACATGCTTTCATTAATTATTATGAATTTAGTTACGATCGTTCTTTCAACTTCTCAAATTTACACAATATTTTTAGTTCTTCCGGTGTTTAAATAAAAAATAATTCATTAAGCATTTTTTACTGCAAAATGTCAATCGTTAAAATTCTATACATCTGTCAATCTATAAAATACAACGTTTCGATGAGAAACTATCATCCTCTTCAGACTGAAAATTCTAGTAAATCTTATTTTTATTTGGGTAAATCACATTTTTATTTTAGTGAATCATATTTTTATTTTAGTAAATCGTATTTTTATTTAAGTAAATCATATTTTCATTTAAGTAAATCATATTTTTATTTTAGTAAATCATATTTTTATTCAAGTAAATCATATCCATTTGACCAGTCATGAAACTCGGTGCGGCTTTTAATAGCAATTTCAATGCACATTACATTTTCCTGATCTTGACCGTTCGCCGGTAAAGGCAGGAATTTAAAACCATCAGGCTATTCAACACCTTCCATATTGCACATAAGCTCACACTCTACATTGCCATTTCTAAATCACGACTGGCAATTTTTTGTAAGCAAGTGAATAACCCAACTGCATTACGACGTCTGGTAACTCATTCTAGTTAGACGATAGAACGACTTCTGGCAATGAGGTCAACTCTGGACCAGTGCACATGACGCACCCTAAACGCACACGGACGCTGCAACACACGTACGCAGAGTGGAGCAACTTTGACTTGGGTGCGGCCGGGCCGCACCCACGTCAACCTCGCACATTCTGTGTGCGTATGAGAGTCAGTGTACGTGTATGGCTCACTTCAATAGCTGCCACATGTCGCTGTGTGATAACTTTAGTGCAAGCATTCATTATGGTATAACTTTGGCATATAAGTATCATTTAATAATCGAATAAAATTCTCGGTTTCATTTTACACATAAGGGCACCTCCTGCCCTGCACTGACCTCACTTTTCAAATCTCAATGTGCACATTTCTATTGCACCTAGGGGAACGAAAATACATACAAATATGTGAAATAGAATTCTGAACACATTTGCTTTCATAAAAAGTTTCGATTTTCGTGAAAAAATAATAATAAAAGCGTTTTTTTTGCGCAAAACATTTGACACTCAACAATTTTCCCCGTAGAAGGGTGATTTTGGTCTCATTCGACGTGGAAGGACTGTAGAAACACCGTGACGTTGTAAATTTTTGAATTTCGCATTAGAAAAAAGTTATCGTTACATATGTCCGAAAAATGTCTCCCCCAGAGAAATCCTTGATAACTTTTTCTAACCTCAGATTGCAACATTCTATTGCACCTAGGAGAACAAAATTGCACTCAAATATTTAAAAATAAATTCCAAACCCATTTGCATTCGGAAAAAATTTCGATTTTCGCAATAGAAAAAAAGTTATAGGACGAATAAAAAAATATAAATTTGTTTTGTTGGCGCCAAACCCCACTCCTTCCGCAATTTAACGTAGAAACGTGATTTTAGTCTCATTCGATGCGGTTTGACAGTGGCAACAGCGTAGAGACGCAAAATTCTAATTGAAATGCAAACAAAATTTTTATTGAGAAAAAACTGAAAAAATTTTTTAAATATTTTTTACATGTTGGACATGTGTAACAATAACTTTTTTCTAATGCGAAATTTAAAAATATCCTTGGTCACAGTGTTTCTACAGTCATTCCGAGTCAAATGAAACCAAAATCGCACTTCAACGTTGAAAATTGTAGAGTGAGAGATGTTTTGCGCAAGTATATCTTTTTTTGCCAAGGGAATGGAAATTTTTTATAGAAGCAAATGTGTTTGGAATTCAATTTTACATATCTGTATGCATTTTCGTTAACCTAGTTGCAATAGAAATGGGAAAAAAGAAGTTTGTAAAATTTGGTTCATGAAGTGAAGTCCAGGGCAGGAGGACCCCTTAAAAGTCACAGCCGTCTTAAACGACACATATATGAGTGGAACCAAATTACAGCACAGTTACGGCGATACTACCGTGTGTCAGAATGTATTGTTCGCATGTCACAATGTATTGTTAACAATGCAAATATCATTTAATTTCTGTTATAAAGGGTTTTCAATTTGAACAATTAACAGTTGCTTTATAATATCTATTAAGTAAAAGCATTCTAGTGCTGAGGCGTGTTGTACGTTGCCAATTATGCATTTTTACGCCAAATGAATTCGAAAACTTTGCTGAGAAAATTTATGAAAAATTGTATGCGCTCATATCAGAATATTTAATTACAATTCAATACTATTTAGTAATTGAACTCCTTCCATATTGCATATAAGCTCGCACTCTGCATGGCCATTTCTGAATCCACGACTAGTACTTCTTTATAAGCAAGTGCTTATCTGAACTGCATTGCGACATCTGCCAATGAGAAACTCTGCCACATCAACCTCGCACATTTTCATGTACATGTGTTGCTGCGTCCGTGTGAGTGTAGGGGTGCGTCATGTGCACTGGTCCAGAGTTTGTCTCATTGCCAATTTGCCAGAAGTTGTATCGTCTAACTATAATGAGTCACCAGATGTTGCAATACAGTTAGGTTATGCAATTGCTTATAAAACAGTGCCAATCGTGATTTGGAAATGGCCATGCAGAGTGTAAGCTTATACGCAATATGGAAGGAGTTCAATTACCAGATACTTTTGAATGGTAATTAAATATAATGTTATGAGCACATAAAATTTTGCACTGATATTTTCTAAGTAAACTAATTGAATTCATTTGGAGTAACTTTGCATAAAAGGCAACTTACAAAACGCTCCAGTACTAGAATGATTTTATTTAATTGATGTTTTACAGCACCTGTTAATTGCTCGAATTAACTACCAATTTATAGTAGAAACATAATGAGATCTATGATATTAACAATACATTGCGACGCACGAACAATACATTATGAGATGCGACAGTATCACAGTAACTGAGCTGTTATTTGGTTTAACTCATATAATATGTATCATTTAAGATGGTTGTGACTTTTATGGGTAAAATGAATTATAGAGTAGAGTATTTTATTCCATTATAAAATGATACTTGTATGGCTAAGCCATATCATAATAAATGCTCACACTAAAGTAATGTCTCACAGCGACATGTGGTAGCTGTTGAAGTGAGCCATGCACTTACATGGACTTTCATACGCACACAGAATGTGCGAGGTTGACGTGGGTGCGGCCGGGCCGCCGGGTACGACGGCTCAGAAAAAAAGAAAGAAAGAAAAGAAAAAACATTTATTTCCAATAAAGTACAAACATGAAACGTCGATACATTGGATTTTAAAACACCTTAACCTAAAAGCATCCTTAATTGAGAATGACACATTGGTATTGGGATACCCGTATAAAATGTTGAATCAAAAAATGATTGACAGAAAAGCACATCAAAAATGAGTTCCTTATCTCTGTGTCTGATTTTGACAGTGCATTTGAATATAAGTTACTAAGAGAACACAATACTCGCAACGCTTAGTTGAAAATTTTTTTCGTTTGTGCGCATTTAAATTGAAATTAGAGCAAAAGTCGTGTTTAAATACCTTAAACACAGAGACCCTTAATTGCTATTCATACATGGTTATCGTAATACCCATGTTAATAAAGTGTTGAGACAAATAATGAT
>JACJUY010001640.1:39352-49384 GCA_014220935.1 Platorchestia sp. MABIK
GAACATAATCACAAAAAAGTTCATCGGATTCAAATAGATGAGAAGGATCGTTGTACAATACCAGCCGTAACGTTTGCAACACTCCTGGGACAAAACGAGAAAGTCAAAACTGGCTAAGATGAAATGAAATATTTTGCAATGACACAAAAATTAAATTTCATATGCTACGAGCATTGGCACAAAAATGTTCACTGGATTCAAATGAAAAGGATCGTTGTACAATACCAGCGATAACAGTTGCGAAACTTCTGGGACAAAACGGGAAAGTCAAAACAGCCTAAAAGAGTGTGGCCAAAGTATACACTGTAAAAAATTTCCGTGAATTTCACGGTTCAACACCGAATAAATCACAGTATTTTACTGTCAGGCATATTGCACAGTAAAACACCGGGTCTGAATCCAACTACGGTAAAACACCGTTTTGGACGACAACAAGTAGATTCCATATCAATGGATTTCATCAAAGAAATTTACTTCAGTTTGAGCTTAAATGACTTGAACAAATTTTGATCAGTTACCATGAACTCCATGAGGTGTGTTTTTTTTCATGCAATAAAAAACTCTTAAGAAATATTTGAAATAATCAATATCTAGGAAAATTCTTTCTCATGATGAAAACACGAATGATCACTCTAGTTATTGATTGATTACATTAACTGCGTTTTTCTCCTACATCGACTTTAGATGTGTTAATTTAGGTTCTAAAACGTTAAAGATTAAAATATCCGCTCGAAAAAATTGGTTTTAAGGTGTTTTCCCATCATTGCACAGTTCGTCCTTAATTTATGCAACTCTAATAAAAATCACGAATTAAAAAATAAGAGTTTGTATGCAAATGTTTTCTTGCAAGGAATGTATTAGTAAATTAATCTATGAGAAGTTTAACATGTGAGAAGAGTATTGGAACCCATTTCCTAAAGCAAGCGTGGTTGCGCGGCAAGTTGAACAGCAGGTGGAATTGTGGGCGAGAGAAATCAATGTTGAAATCATATTTTTATTTTTATTCCAGTAATTTGGTGTCGTTCTCATCGTCACCATTTAATAATTTAAAAATTTTTCCTTCTCTTGTATTAGTAGTCAGCATATAGACTTTATGAGTTGGGGTTTTAATCATCCTATACGTTTACCGGTGATCATCGTAAAGCTCAGTCTGTGTTCTTGTCAATCTACTCACACATTTAGTATAACTGCAGGTATTGAGTCTTGTGAGAATTTTGGTGGGCAAAATTTTCGCCCCTCAAGTCTACCTATGTACCTTTCGAGTTTCAAATTTGACGAATTTAGTTGTAAATTGATCTGTGGTAGTTTATATTAACTAAACCGTTTCTGATCATGCTGCTCTTTTTAGTTCAAATGCTTTATATTCAACTCAAAATCAGAAAATAGGAGTAGATTCACCGGCTATGATATTTATGGGAAACATATGTACCCTACAGATAGCCTAAATTGTGATTTGATTTGAGGATTCTCAAATGCTCTAAAATATATCACAAAATACAGAATAAAAATCTGTTGAAAGGTTAGTCTGAAGCACCTTAATAATTGTCCATTGTGTGGAAAAGTATTAAAGTTATTTGCATGGTATGTAAGTCATTTTGCATTTCATGGAAACTTGTGCCATGTTGCATTTTCATGCTCATGTGACAAATTGATATCCCATGAAATTTAAATCTTTTACTGGATTCCAAGTGCATGTTTTAGGAGGACATGGAAAAAACTTGTCTAATGGTATCCGAAGAGGAGCATCAGAGATCTCCAGATACTTTTTTGTGGTGCAAGTTACAACAAAGTGCCATATGAAAAATTGTGATGAATTATTCTTAAAAATTCTAGTTATGAAGCCATCATTGAAGAGCCCATAGTGGATATGGTCATGATCAGGTTGCTTTAAAATATTTAATATCATTTGGTGTAAATGAATGCAGTGTTGATATTCATTCAGTAGCACTTTCAGCTGGTGAAATTGACTTTGATGTCTCTGGTACTAGAGATAAAACTGATACCAGTGAGACAGATGAAAAAGTAGTGATGAAAATTTAATTTGATATAAAGAAGCATTTTATTTTAGAAACCTTGCTTTATTTTATCTCAAATTACTGGCAAAATTATTACTTCCATCATATTGTTGGAAGAGTTACTTGAAATCCACCAACAAGGACACACATTTCTGTGACCAAGTGTTATCAACGCATTTAAAAGTAAATTTGACATTCTTGATAATAATTTTTACAAAATTGAATAACTTTTTCCAACGGCAGATCTGGTTACATTTACACAGACAATTTTAGCCCTGACTTCAAGTGTAAAACAATATTAAAAAGTTTTTTAATTGAGTTCAACCATTTTAAATCAAATTAGAAAAAAATGCTCAGTGAAAAAAACTTACTCTTCAATTTTATTCCTGTATGTAGAAGCCTAGTGTATGAATCAAAATCTTTCCAAAATGAATCTGCTTATATTAGGGTAGTTGGTAACTTGGCTAAGGAAAGTGACGTACCAGAGGTCAAATCCTTCATTTAGGCATGATAATTCTCTTGAACTCGTTCTCCATCAAGATGCTTTCGAGGTTTGCAATATGCTTTGCTCAAGTTTTAGATCTAATGCTGATCATACCATTCTGGTTTTGCAATAAACAGGAACTATTTTGGGTAGGAGGCTGTTTTTGAATATTGGGTGAACGACCTGCAGGATTTAAAAAAAAAATGGGACTAAATTTAGCAGAAACAGGATTCACTGTATTACTGGTGACAACTTTGCCCCTCATTGTGTGTTTGAGGATTCACACAAATATTTTGTAGGTATTCCTTTACTCAGAACAAGGTATTAAGCAGAATTCATTGACCATTGGACCATATAAAACAGTTGAAAGTTACAAATCAGATCTTGTTGGGCTTTCAAAAGGAGTGAACTATGTCAGAGGTGTTCAATTGAACTCTGTAAATTATGTTCTCTCATATTATCATGTTAGTCAGCCTGGGTTACCTCCATGTCTGGGTCATGACCTATTTAAGGTTGAGGAACTATGACTGCTGTTTTCATTTAAGATTTAGTTTGACTAAAGAAATGTTTGTCTTATGAGGAATTGATTAAATTTATGGTAAGTTTTCAATACTTTGGAGGAAATAAATGTAAACCCAGTGAAGTAAGCGCATCGGGAAAGAAGTTAGGAAGGCATGCTGCTAAAAACTTGTGCTTACTAAGATTGATGGCATTCACACTATGCAACAAAGTTATGAATTCACGAGACTCTACTTGGTGATACTTTCTACTGTTTTGGGATATTGTTGAGTTAATATGTGCTCCAAAGAAAACTTAGTGATGTTGCTTATTTGAATGTTTTAGTTATAACCTATCTTGACTTACTAAAGACATTACCTTTGAATGGTATAAATCCCAAGCACCATTACCTGAAGCATTATCCAAAGCGTATTTTGGATTTTGGGCCAATTATCCGTCTGTGGACTCCCCTCAGTGGGATACAACTCTTGTAACTATGGGAATTAGCGCTCCCAGGGGGACTATGTGAGGGCCCCGAGCTAAGGGTTAGGTAGGCTTCCTTTTTGTTGAAATAAAATAGGTTTTTGTTCTGTTACGGACCATCTTTTTTCGGTTCACTGCTGTCCTGTTTTTCAGCTCCTACTCTTTCTTCTTCAACTTTTTCTTTTTTCATGAACTTCTTTCTTTGCTTACTGTTTCTGTGCACCTTGTGCATAGATTTTGCGTTCTCTCAACTCCATACTAAATGGTGCCTTCCTCCTTCCTCTCTTAGAACATCTTTGTCGTGGTTAAGGGAGGCTAAAACTTCTATAATAATATAATAATCCGTCTGTGGACCATGATTTTTAAGCATTGCCGCTCATACTTCAATAGATATGTTTGCTCTAGCCATAATTTCAAGATTAAGGGAACTTGGTAGTGTTTTTCTGACCCTATTAACATTGGCTCATGTGAACAATTTTTTGTGAATGAAATTTCAATTAAGTTCCAATCCACATTTGCTGCCTTCAAGCTCCTTAGTAAAAAATGTGGATTTGTGATGAAGTTACCATCAGAAGATCTCAATGCAAGAAAGAATATATAAGTTTTGACCAAAGCAGACAGTGATATGAAAGATGTCTTGATATTTGGAGAGATTCTTTTTATACTTATATCTGGTGAGAATTCAGAAAGTCTTTTCATTTTTGTTGTGGGAAAGCATCTGTCCATTTTTTTTATTTCAGCCTTCATGTCCACCTAATTTCCATTTCCTTGGGCAGGTCAAGAAATTTAATGATAGTATGAGTTGTAAAGAGCTTAGCGATTATTACCCTCTTCAAGGTGATAAGCAATAACAATACTTTCGGCTGATTCAAATTTGCATGCCAAGGAATTTCTGGAGGAGTGCTTCGGGTGAGTAAATTTAGTTGTGTAAGGAGCACAACTTTGTATCAATGATTATTTTTGGGTTTAATGTTGGATATTGAATTGCCTGTCATTAGAAAATTTTCCCAAAAAAGACAATGCTAAGGCTACAAAAAAAGACTCTAGTAATGTTAATGATTCCTACTGCTTCTTTAGATTTTTACCATGAAAGATATTTAATTCAAAGTGAGACTATTTTTCTTCTTCAATCCTTCAACAACCAAATTCATTAGAAATAAAGTTGCAAGTGTGTAGTCTAGCCAATTACTGAGTGCTTGATACATATATAAATTTATTTATGAGCCAAATTGTGAAAAATTGTGCATTTACTCTCCTATTTCTTTTTTAGACTTTTGCTATCTAGAAACCTTTACACATTGCTTCTCTTACAATCAATGTGAAAATGAACGAATAAATTTGAAAATAGAATATGTAGAAATATCATAGCAATTGTATCTTTGGTTTTTTGTGAGTTTTATTAAATTTTTTTTTTTGAAGCTGCCAGGAGAGGGGATTTAAAGCCTCTATAGCTTAAGGTTTGGTTGGCCTTCCTTTAGTTCATATGGAATAAATTCGTTGGGTAGTTACACACGGCCTACTTTTGGTTCACTGTCACCTTTTTCTGCTTCTATCTATTTCTTCTTCACCTTTTCAGCTAGTTTCATGACTTACTTCCAAATTCATACCTATGGACTTGGTGTGGGGACACACCTTGTGCACGGATTTTCATGTCCCTTGATTCCTTACTAAATGATGCCTTCCTCTCTTGGGAACACCGATGTTGTGTGGTTAGGAAGAGTCAGACTTGACTTGAATTCTAATCTTTGATACTTGATACTTGGTAGTTGAGTTTCTTACTTCCAATTTAATGTTAAATGAGTTTTGTTACTCACTAAATGTGTGAATCTCATCCTTTACCTGTTAATTTATGTGAGTGTGTGCATATTATGCATAAAAACTTCTAGTGACATTTTGAAATGAGTTATGAAGCACCTTAAGGTTTTTTGAAGGTTTGAGTGTTACTCGAAGTGCTACCTTTACCATGAATCGACTAATTCACAAAGCCATTAATTAAGGAAATTTTTCTTAAAATATTTGTTATCAATTTTATGAAAGTCAAGTATCTTTAAAAATGTTGAAATGTATTCAAATTAAAGTTGTGAATTCGGCAGTGAACCCCCGACAAGTCGTTACATTTCCTTTGTTCATTGTAGCTAATAGAACATTTCCCTATTTGAAGAGCTAGTGAATGAGTTTCTCATGCAGCCATGAGAAACATGACACACGAACGTCAAGGAGCAGTCACAGGATTTGATGCAAAAATCTTTACTTCTATTGCAGCTGTTTCCTATTCAATTTTAGGGACTGAGTCTTGTCGAGACAATATTAATTCATATTACTAAATATTGATTTTTTCACAGGTAAAAAAGCTGCTGCAAATACATCGGATCGCAACCATGCATCAACCATCTGCTAGTACTGAGACTGGTTCAGTGTTGGATTCAGGCTCAGTCATGACGCCCTCACTTGGCCTCATTAATCCCAATTGGGCTCACGAATTAGAGGTTCCGTTGGAGAAGATGTCCAGTCGTGATATCATCGATGTGGTTGGAAATAAAGCTCGACCTACGCCAAGGTCGAGGTGCGAGATGCTAAGCGTCGTTATAGAAGCCGCTATGATGGTAACTCACGAGTCTAGCAAGAAGGCCCTGGACATAACAGCAAGGAAGTTTAAGACAGAGTATCCACAGTCTTTCCAGAACATGATTGGAGGAACTCTGGGTTGACGGGAGTTAACATTTGAGATCAAATGCAGACAACGTACCAAGCAGTGCTTTATGGTTTCAATGAACCCGAAGGTGCTTTCGTTCTTCAGTGGTCTTGCAGATTTTGAATGGATAGAAATGTGATCATTGTAAGCCAAAAATAAATATCCGGTAACACTCCCAATTGACTCACTTGATAACGTAATTTCTTTGAATTTACCAACATTTACTGGTGGCTTCTCGTATTTTTTTTTGTTTACTATCAATTACAGTTAGCTTCTCGTTTTGTTGGCAACATCTGTTGCATATATCTATTGTCGCAAATCCAGCCATTGCTCGTTGCTGAAGTCCTAGGCGAGAGAGCCAACACCTTGCTCAAAAAGGACAAGGGCTTAATTTAAAAACACTTAGCCTAAAAAGAGCAATAACGCTGATAATTAATGACAAAGCGAAACAATGGCGGGGGTGCTTCACTTCCTTGGCGACTTATCTTAATGAACTAATTAAAACCGTTCATTTAATCTTCTTGCTCGAGCCCGAAGCCACGGCAACGGTTTCGAGCAACCCAAAGAGCAGGCAGCACACGTTGCCAACTCAGATTCATCCGGACCGGCTTCGCGGGTGCATCAATAGTGCTCTGCGGGTTCGGACCTTTACCGACCCCTGCTTCTGGAACTTAGTGTTCAAGATGGCCGGCTTAATGGAGATGTATTCGCCTGAATAGTATCTTCGAAATTCCATGAAGAACCTTCAGGTGAGCCTCCTGTATATTGTTGCGCATGTCATTAATTTATTATTACTTACAGCGTTACCTGACCCCTATAAAGGGTGCCAGGAAAGTCTATGTCTTTAGTGTCCGTTTATTCGGAAAGTTTAGCTGCACGGTCGGGCAGCGAGACATAGTTCTTTTTTTCGAAGCCACTATTTCTTTTTTCGAAAATAGTTCTTTTTTTTCGAAGTTTACTACTCTTACTTCTTTATTCGAAGACTTCTACCTATTTACGAGGTTGACATTACTTCTTCATAGAACGAAAAGTTCTCAAGTTGAAAGCCGCGGAAAGCAGTTTTGTCTAAAACGGCAGTTCAGCCGGCTTTTTTCAGCGCCATCCTTTTGACGGCAGAGCTTGGCTGGAGTCCGACAGGATAAAATCCTGGTGTCTATTTTTTTTCTGTTTAAATAAATTTCTTTTCTATCTTAAAAGTATATTAAAACATAACAAAAAAAATGTGAAAAATTTGTGTTTAAAAAGCCGCTATCCGGACTGCCGGGGTCGGGGTTGAATCTCATTAGGTTTAAGTTGAGTGTAACCAGTGTGGTGTTTTGGGCGAGGTCCTTTGTTGCGTTGCAACGAGCCTTAAGTTTATAGGCTCTAGCCTGTTTTACCTTGCCTAACTTTTGTTGCGGTGCACTCATGTAGCATTTGTGTAATTGTAAGTTAAGAAATAAATTGGTGTTTTGTGTGAACTTTAAAAAGAAATGTGTGAGAAACTTTAGAAAAAAATGTTGTGAATTTAAACTATACCTGGTGTGGTAAGTGAAGTTTTGTGTGTATTTTTCTTGTCATTAGTATTTTTCTATTTTCATATAACGAGGATGTAACTTGTCTATTTTAGACCTATATACTCTAGATGAACGTTTTTCTAATAAGTGTTAAACTCACCTATAATTATTATGGCAACTGAGAGTTGTTCTACTGTGGCTTTAAGCCTTAAATTGCGAGGCATTAAATGCAGTGTAACTTCCATTAGAAAAAAAGTTCTTTCTCCTGACTGTGAGCTATCATTCCTTGTGGAAGCCATTCCGCAGTTGAGTGGTCTTTACAGACCTTTAGGCTTCTGGCCTCAACTATACCTTCTGATGTGGATGAAGTATCCGATGAGGAGTTGNTGGATACCATTAGACAAGTTTTTTCCATGTCCTCCTAAAACATGCACTTGGAATCCAGTAAAAGATTTTAATTTCATGGGATATCAATTCGTCACAAGAGCATGAAAATGCAACATGTCACAAGTTTCCATGAAATGCAAAATGGCTTACATGCCATGCAAAAAATTTTGATACTTTACCACACAATGGACAATTATTATGGTGCTTCAGACTCCCACATTTCAACAGATTTTTATTCTGTATTTTGTGATATATTTTAGAGAATTTGAGAATACTCATATTTAGGAGTATTTTAGGCCATCTGTAGGATATGTACGTTTCCCATAAATATCATAGCCGGTGAATCTACTCCTATTTTCTGATTTGAGTTGACAATTTAAAGCATTTGAACTAAGAGAAGCAGCATGATCAGAAAAGGTTTAGTTAATATAAACTACCACAGATCAATTTACAACTAAATTCGTCAAATTTGAAACTCGAAAGGTACATAGGTAGAATTTAGGGACGAAAATTTTGCCCATCAAAATTCTCACAAGACTCAATACCTGCAGTTATACTATATGTGTTAGTACAGATTACCAAGAACACAGCCTGAGCTTTACGATGATCACCGGTAAACGTATAGGATGGTTAAAACCTCAACTCATGAAGTCTATATGCTGACTACTAATACAAGAGAAGGAAGAATTTTCAAATCATTACATGGGAACGATGAGAACGAGACCAAATTACTGGAACACAATGAAAATATTATTTCAACATAGATTTCTCTCGCGCACAATTCCACCTGCTGTTCAACTTGCCGCGCAACCACGCTTACTTTGGGAAGAAGGTTCCAATACTCTTCACACATGGTAAACTTCTCATAAATTAATTTACTAATACATTCCTTGCAAGAAAACATTTGCATACAAACTCTTTGATATTTTAATTCGTTATTTTTATTAGATTTGCATAAATTAAGGACGAACTGTGCAATGATGGGAAAAACACCTTAGAACCAATTTTTTCGCGCGGATATTTTAATCTTTAACGTTGTAGAACCTAAATTAACACATCTAAAGTCGATGTAGGAGAAAAACGCAGTTAATGTAATCAATCAATAACTAGAGTGATCATTCGTGTTTTCATTATGAGAAGGAATGATCCTAGATATTGATTATTTCAATTATTTCTTACATGTTTTTATTGTATGAACAAAACACACCTCATGGAGTTCATGGTAACTGATCAAAATTTGTTCAAGTCATTTATGCTCAAATTGAAGTAAATTTCTTTGATGAAATCCATTGATATGTAATCTACTTGTTGTCGTCTATAACAGTGTTTTACCGTAGTTGGATTCAGACCCGGTGTTTTACTGTGCAATATGCCTGACAGTAAAATACTGTGAATCATTCGGTGTTTAACCGTGAAATTCACGGAAATTTTTTACAGTGCATAAAAAGTTCTACTTGTGAAGATTTCAATCGCATGCTAAGAATACAGAAAACTTTCCAGTATTGAATCCCGCAATTGTGGTCGAACATCTAACGATCGAAAAAAAAATGAAGTTTTCTTTACATGAGAATGAAGCAGCCATTAGCTATCAGCACATTCAGTTGGCATGCAGATATATATTTTTCTAGTGACATTTTAGCTGTTTAGTGTAACTAGGTATGAAAAATCCAAACAACATTCATACATCAGTAATTTCTCATTCTTCTTCATATGCAATTGTCACAACCAACTTTGGAATACTGTCGATCCCAATTGAAAATCAAGGACGTGTCGCCGGTGAATTAAGGACTAGACAGTCGATCAAGTATGAATTAAAGGCGAGTCGGCCGGCTCGGCCTTATAACTCTTTCTCCGCGCCCATAACTACGTACGGTCGAGCTCGGACGTGATATTGTTAGCAGGCCAGTTAAGATTTGAGGGCGCAAAATTTTCAGTTGGTTAATGGCCGTAACATTTGCGGACGGCCATCCGTTGTTT
>JACJUY010001640.1:52004-87354 GCA_014220935.1 Platorchestia sp. MABIK
ACTTCCCTGTGCTGTACAATAAATGCTTTGGTGCGTTTACTTGTGTTCATTTATAGATTTTCACCATACATTTTTTATGGGTATGTCTTTATTTCATTCTTCGATACCAGAATAGTCAAACATATTACTACAGTCCCCGCAGTATATCTTTCTTTTTCAGAAGAGAAGTGCTACTTACTGAAAGGACAACGCAAGATTTCAAATTGAGAAATGAGATTCAAGAGTGCAATGAGTTTAATCACTTTTTAGTTCTAAATGCATTCTAAAGAATTTAATTATAATTTGGAAATTTCTAAAATGAAGAATAACATAAAATAAAATTGATAAATCTCGTATCATAGTGATTCAAATTATACCTAAGATTAATCGCATTCATAAATTTTATGCTATATCGTTCTTTATTTTATGGTGAAGATATCGTGATGTTGACAATGCTATTTATTTCATGAAAAACATAGATTTCAACCAGTGGTAAGCGAAAACGTATTTTATTATGACAGTTTCTAATATCAATTTTCCTGACCTGACGCTGTATTTGGTAATGATATTTAAAGGAAAGAAATATCGCATAAGATCGTTAAAATTTGGCTAATTACGTTGCAAAGAATAACATATGGTAATAAGGAAATCTTACATGCTAACAAGTTTTCAAATTAATTCTCGTTTGAAAAAATAAAGCAGTACAAGTCAAACTTTCCATAGTTCGCGATTCAAGTAACGTTGCTTTTTAATTTCTGTCGGATTTTTTTGTTACCGAGGCAGTCGTGCGTAGCTGAAGTCTGCTCTCAAGATATACGAGTGTTTGCAACATGGAATTTATACATAGAACATTGATGTAACACTATTACGTTTTGATGACATCGCACAAATGAACATTCGTTTGGAAGAGAGAGAGGAAATGAGAAAATTAGACACTATAACATGCATGCCTTGTAAATAGTATACTCGTACATGCGCAAACGTCACATACCACAGCACTTAAAACGTAAACTAAAGATCGGTTATTATTTTTACTCAATCTAAAACAAAGACTTGATCATCAACGAAATATACTGAGAAGGAATATAATAAAAAAACATATGTCTGGAAAAGAAGTTCTCAAGTGATTTGTCATGAGTTCGGTAAGCATGAGGTCGATGAATCTTCTATCAGTCGAAGGCCAGTCGACGATCAATCTACAAACTACCCTATCCTTGCCAGTTTGAATTAAGATGGAATAACAAAAAAGTGTGATGTATTACACTCTAACAGTCTTCCAAGAACAAGTGATATATTTACAAAATTTTTTAGTCTAGTGTAAAGTACTCTTCCAAAAATTTGTTTCGAACATTCAAGCGTTTCTGTCAGTAAGCCAATTTACCCTAAAAATTTGCTCTATGACCTTGTTCGAACTTCGAACTACACGCAGTTTCGAACTGGCAGTCCGTGACATTGCACTGGCGGTGCAGCTTTGACAGTTGGTTAGTTTGTAATGTTGCCATAGGTGCTGTGACTGTGTGATTCGCAATTATTGCTTAAAAACTGGGAATATGAATTTTATTGATTGTAGTGCAGATGTTTGAACGTTCTATGTGTTGGCAAATTCAGAATTTATACTGGATGAAAGTTCTTCAACGATTTTGTCGAGCGACCGTTACTCTCATCCGTGGAACTTTCTCGTCGGCTGGAGAGTTCAAGCCGAGTTTTATTTTTTAAATTCATTTATGTGAAGGGTGTTTTAGTGGTATTTATATCAAAGTACTCAGGATAGATTGCTCTTTCATTGTATTTCTCGATTTCTTTGGTAACCTAGAAATTGACTAACTAGAAAGTAGTTTTTTGAGGAATAAATTGAAATAGTGCTCGAAGCTAGTTCTTCTGTCTAATTAGATATATACTGAAAGGCGTGGAAAAAGTGCGATGGCCCACTCAAGGAAGTGTTGCAGAATTTGCCAGTTGCCTGAAAAAACTGCTGTAGGGGCGAGTTGGCGTTCTCACACCTTCAAACATAGTAGTCACATCAAGTAAGTATTTTACGGATATGTGAATAGTTGTTGTTTTGAGTATTGGTCGTTTTGTGATATACATATACCGAATCTTTAATTGTTTTCAATTACTTGAGTTTTAACCATATTAGGTGCATATTGAGTAAAGAGTTTGTGGAGCAGGTAAAAAATNAAATTACCCTTTTTGTCAGGGTAATTCGGGAAGGATCTAAGATGGGTTCTAAAAAATGGCTAGCCGGTCAAAGCAAGCGTGGTTGCGCGGCAAGTTGAACAGCAGGTAGAATTGTGCGCGAGAGAAATCTATGTTGAAATCATTTTTTTTTTGCATTCCAGTAATTTGGTTTCGTTCTCATCTTCACCATTTAATAATTTGAAAATTCTTCCTTCTCTTGTATTAGTAGTCAGCATATAGACTTTATGAGTTGGGGTTTTAATTCATCTAACGTTTTCGGTGATCATCGTAAAGCTCAGGCTGTGTTCTTGTTAATCCACTCACACATATAGTATAACTGCAGGTATTGAGTCTTGTGAGAATTTTGATGGGCAAAATTTTCGTCCCTAAATTCTGCCTATGTACCTTTCGAGTTTCAAATTTGACGAATTTAGTTGTAAATTAATCTGTGGTAGTTTATATTAACTAAACCTTTTCTGATCATGCTGCTTTTCTTAGTTCAAATGCTTTAAATTGTCACCTCAAATCAGAAAATAGGAGTAGATTCACCAGCTATGATATTTATGGGAAACGTATATATCCTACAGATAGCCTAAATTGTGATTTGATTTGAGTATTCTCAAATGCTCTAAAATATTACACAAAATACAGAATAAAAATCTGTTGAAAGGTTAGAGTCTGAAGCACCATAATAATTGTCCATTGTGTGGTAAAGTATCAAAATTATTTGCATGGTATGTAAGCCATTTTGCATTTCATGAAAACTTGTGCAATGTTGCATTTTAATGCTCTTGTGACAAATTGATATCCGATGAAATTTAAATCTTTTGCTGGATTCCAAGTGCATGTTTTAGGAGGAAATGGAAAAAACTTATCTAATGGTATCCAAAGAGGAGCATCAGAGATCTCCAGATACTTTTTTGTGGTGCAAGTTACAACATAGCAATCAAATTTGTTCTCATTTTAATGTTCTGCTTTGACATCTCAGTGACCATATAAAAGATAGTAAAATAATTAGGTGCCCTATGGAAGATTGTGATGAATTATTCTCAAAAATTTCTAGTTATGAAAGCCATCATTGAAGAGCCCATAGTGGATATTGTCATGATCAGGTTGCTTTAAAATACTTAATATCATTTGGTGTAAATAAATGCAGTGTTGATATTCATTCAGTAGCACTTTCAGCTGGTGAAATTGGCTTTGATGTCTCTGGTACTAGAGATGAAACTGATACAAGTGAGACAGATGTAAAAATAGTGATGAAAATTTAATTTTATATTATTTAGAATCATTTTAGTTTGGAAACCTTGCTTTATTTGATCTCAAATTACAGGCAAAATGATTACTTTCATCATATTGTTGGAAGAATTACTTGAAATCCACCAAGAAGGACACACATTTCTGTGACCAAATGTAATCAACGCATTTAAAGTAAATTTGACATTCCTGATAATATTTTTTACAAAATTGAATAACTATTTCCAACAGCAGATTTGGTTACATTTACACAGACAATTTTAGCCCTGACTTCAAGTGTAAAACAATATTAAAAAATTTTTAGTTGTGTTCAACCATTTTAAATCAAATTAGAAAATAATGCTCAGTGCAAAAATTTGCTTTTCAATTTTATTCCTGTATGTAGAAGCCTAGTGTGTGATTCAAAATCTTTCCAAAATGAATCTGCTTATATTAGGGTAGTTGGTAATTTGGCTTAGGAAAGTGACGCACCAGAGGTCAAATCCTTCATTTAGGCATGATAATTCTCTTGAACTCGTTCTCCATCAAGATGCTTTCAAGGTTTGCAATATGCTTTTCTCAAGTTTGAGGTCTAATGCTGATCATCCCATTCTGGTTTTACAATAAACATGAACTATTTCAACTATTTTGGGTAGGAGGCTATTTTTGAATATTGGGTGAACGACCAGCAGGATTTCAAGAAAAATGGGACTAAATTTAGCAGAAACAGGATTCACTGTATTACTGGTGACAACTTTGCCACTCATTGTGTGTTGGAGGATTCACACAAATATTTTGTAGGTATTCCTTTACTCAGAACAAGGTTTTAAGCAGAATTCATTGACTATTGGACCATATAAAACAGTTGAAAGTTACAAATTAGATCTTGTTGGGCTTTCAAAAGGAGTGAACTATGTCAGAGGTGTTCAATTGAACTCTGTATTTAATGTTCTGTCATATCATGTTAGTCAGCCTGGGTTACCTCCATGTCTGGGTCATGACCTATTTGAGGTTGAGGAACTATGACTGCTGTTTTCATTTAAGATTTAGTCTGACCAAACAAATGGTTGTCTTATGAGGAATTGATTAAATTAATGGTAAGTTTTCAATACTTTGGAGGAAATAAATGTAAACCCAGTGAAGTAAGCGCATCGAGAAAGAAGTTAGGAAGGCATGCTGCTAAAAACTGGTGCTTACTAAGATTGATGGCATTCACACTATGCAACAAAGTTATGAATTCACGAGACTCTACTTGGTGCTACTTTTTACTGTTTTAGGATATTGTTGAGTTAATATGTGCTCCAAAGAAAAATTAGTGATGTTGCTTATTTGAATGTTTTAGTTATAACCTATCTTGACTTACAAAAGACATTACCTTTGAATGTTATAAATCCCAAGCACCATTACCTGAGGCATTATCCAAGCGTGTTTTGGATTTTGGGCCAATTATCCGTCTGTGGACCATGATTTTTAAGAATTGCCGCTCATACTTCAATAGATATGTTTGCTATAGCCATAATTTCAAGATTAAAGAAACTGGGTAGTGTTTTTCTGAAACTATTAACATTGGGTCATGTGAACAATTTTTTGTGAATGAAATTTCAATTAAGTTCCAAACCACATTTGCTGCCTTCAAGCTCCTCAGTGAAAAATGTGGATTTGTGATGAAGTGACCATCAGAAGATCTCAATGCAAGAAAGAATATATTAGTTTTGACCAACGCAGACAGTGATATGAAAGATGTCTTAATATTTGGGGAGATTCTTTTTATACTTATATCTGGTGAGAATTCAGAAAGTCTTTTCATTTTTGTTGTTGTGGTAAAGCATCCGTCAATTTTTTATTTCAGCCTTCATATCCACCTAATTTTCATTTCCTTGGGCAGGTCAAGAAATTTAACGATAGTATGAGTTATGAAGAGCTTAGCGATTATTACCCTCTTCAAGGTGATAAGCAATAACAATACTTTCGGCTGATTCAAATTTGCATGCCAAGGAATTTCTGGAGGTGTTCTTCGGGTGAGTATATTTAGTTGTGTAAGGGGCACAACTTTGTATCAATGATTATTTTTGGGTTTAATGTTGGATACTAAATTGCCTGTTATTAGAAAATTTTCCTAAAAAGACAATGCTAAAGCTACAAAAAAAACTAGGAGTATTAATGTTTTCCTACTGCTTCTTTCGATTTTTACCATTAAAAATATCAAATTAAAAGTGAGACTATTTTTCTTCTTCAATCCTTCAACAACCAAATTCATTAGAAATAAAGTTGCATGTGTGTAGTCTAGCCAATTACCGAGTGCTTGATATATTTTTTTTTAATGAGCCAAATTGTGAAAAAATATAAGCATTTACTCTCCTATTTTTTTGAGACTTTTGCTATCTAGAAACCTTTACACATTGCTTCTCTAACAATCAATGGGAAAATGAGCAAAGCCTGAATAAATTTGAAAATAGAACATGTAGAAATATTGCAATTGTATCTTTGGTTTTTTGTGAGTTTTATTAAACTGTTTTTTTTAAGCTGTTAGGATGGATAAAAGTCAGTCACACGACAAAAGCTTAATATTTAAATTGTGAATTCATTTTCTTCTTGACTTGTGGGCTAAATGTGAATGAAAAATATGCTACTACTTTGCTACTTTGCTATGCTACTTTATTCAGTTATTTATTCAGCGTGATGCCAGGAAAATGATAGAGGCCAAGGAAAAAAGACTGGCCAAGATAAAATTCATTTAACCAGAGATTTGTACATTCACACATGCTCTCAAATATTTTTATTTTGGGTGAATATATATTTTTAATGTTTGACTGAAACAAATAGAATGTTCACTGATGAAACAACAATGCTTGCAAGAAAGTGCAAGCATTCTAGGTCATATAATGATGCACAATTTTCTTACATTTAAAAATAGTTCAAAGCATGTGGGACTTGATGCTTCTCTTGAGAAGATACAACTACTGTGTATTTTGATATCAGTGCTGCCAGGAGAGGGGATTTGAAGCCTCAATAGCTTACGGTTTGGTTAGCCTTCCTTTAGTTCATATGGAATAAATTCGTTGGATAGTTACACACGGCCTACTTTTGGTTCACTGTCGTCTTTTTCTGCTTTTATCTATTTCTTCTTCACCTTTCCAGCTAGTTTCACGACTTACCTCCAAATTCATATCTATGGGCTTGGTGTGGGGACATACCTTGTGCATGGATTTTCATGTCCCTTGATTCCTTACTAAATGATGTCTTCCTCTCATGGGAACACCCATGTTGTGTGGTTAGGGAGAGTCAGACTTGACTTGAATTCTAATCTTTGATACGTGATACTTGGTATTTGAGTTTCTTACTTCCAATTTAATATTAAATGAGTTTTGTTACTCACTTAATGTATGAATCTCATCCTTTACCTATTAATTTATGTGAGTGTGTGCATTTTATGCATACAAACTTCTAGTGGCATTTTGAAATGAGTTATGAAGCACCTTAAGGTTTTTTGAAAGTTCATGAGTGTTACTTGAAGTGCTACCTTTACTATGAATCTACTAATTCACAAAGCCATTAATTAAAGAAATTTTTCTTAAACTATTTATAATCAATTTTATGTAAGTCAAGTATCTTTAAAAATGTTGAAATGAATGTAAATTAAAGTTGGGAATTCGGCAGTGAACCTCCGACCCCGACAAGTCGTTACATTTCCCTTGTTCATTGTAGCTAATAGAACATTTCCCTATTTGAATAGCTAGTGAATGAGTTTCTCGTGCAGCTATGAGAAACATGACACATGAACGTCAAGGAGCAGTTACAGGATTTGATGCAAAAATCGTTACTTTTATTGCAGCTGTTTCCTATTCAATTTTAGGGACTGAGTCTTGTCGAGACAATATTAATTCATATTACTAAATATTGATTTTTTCACAGGTAAAAACGCTGCTGCAAATACATCGGATCCCAACCATGCATCAACCATCTGCAAGTACTGAGACTGGTTCAGTGTTGAATTCAAGCTCAGTCATGACGTCCTCATTAATCCCAATTGGGTTCACGAATTAGAGGTTCCGTTGGAGAAGATGTCCAGTCGTGATATCGATGTGGTTGGAAATAAAGCTCGACCTACGCCAAGGTCGAGGTGCGAGATGCTACGCGTCGTCATAGAAGCCGCAATGAGGGTAACTCACGAGTCTAGCAAGAAGGCCCTGGACATAACAGCAAGGCAGTTTAAGGCAGAGGATCCACAGTCTTTCCAGAATATGATTGGAGGAATTCTGGTTGACGGGAGTTAACATTTGAGATCAAATGCAGACAACGTACCAAGCAGTGCTTTATGGTTTATCAATGAACCCGAATGTGCTCTCGTTCTTCAGTGGTCTTGCAGATTTTGAATGGACAGAAATATGAACATTTTAAGCCTAAAAATAAATATCAGGTAACACTTCCAATTGACTCACTTGATAACTTGGTTTCTTTTAATTTAAAAACATTTACTGGTGGCTTCTCGTATTCTTATTTTTGTTTACTATCAATTACAGTTAGCTTCTCGTTTTGTTGGCAACATCTGTTGCATATATCTATATATATCTATATGTATTGATCTGTTATCATTGCTGGAAACTATTGTATTTCTCTACTTACAACACTCGCTTCGTCACTAGGACTTTCACTGCTTTCTTTTCTTTGCACTTCCACTCATCTCATTTGCACTAATCGCTGCTTATTTATAGTGGATTAGATGGTTGCATTGCTTGCCCTGTTCGCTTAGGCCGCAGGGGTCTCCAAACTTTTTAATGTAAGACTATTTTCTACATTCATACGGTCCGAAGAAATAAAAAATGAAAAAATTACCATTTTATTTAGCGATTCCAGTCATGAGATAATTATTTTTTCAAGGTCACCACCCAGGAATTTGTTTGGCTGGCCGGATGAAATTACGTGTCGAGCCGGATGTGACCCGAGGACCATAGTTTGGAGACCCCGCCATTAGGGGATGAGATAATTTTTGTCTTGCATATTTTGTGATATTAGTCCTAACTTAATATTCTTGATTGTAACTACGAAACGCCATTCGTGAATGTTTTGCGTAGTAGAGGCCTAAATGAAATTTTTTTGCTTTTGGAAATTTCTTTTGTTGGTGGCTCAATTCTTAAATTTTTGTTCTGGTAACCCCTAACTTTTAGTCCTATCACTTGATCCCTATATGATGTTTACTCGCGTTTACTCATAATGTATGCGAAGACATTTTGAACGTACGTACTTCAAATACTGTGTGTGTATTATATGGTTTGTATTTTATCTAGAATAAAAAATGGCGTGAATAAATATGTGGATGGTGATTAACTGGCAATTTAATAAAATTGTGTAACAGGAGCTAAATGAAAATAGGAGAGCATTCACCACTGTGTATTTTGAAGTTCGTAGGATTTTTATTGACGAAATGGATTTTAGAATCTGAAAACTCTACTTTAAAGTGTGTCCTATATTATAGGCCTCATTATTCCGATGAAATGGTACTTCGCATGCGTGTAAACGTTCACTCTGTTGTTAAAGTGATATGATTTCGTCATATCCAGCGTCCAGAATTTTTTTGTGCTATGGATTACCTTGAATGTTGCGACTGGCCCTCGTATTCACTTCGAATCTCCAAGAAGAACTGCGTCGATCGTCATATTTGAAAAGATATTCCATCGCGAGTTATCTACAGATGAAAAGCACGCAAAATCTACCAAGAATCTTCTAGAAGCCGACATCTGAACAAAGCCTCCAAGATTCAGCTATCGAACGCGTTACGGCGTCGTTTCTACATCGAATGCCAGCTACTACCATTCACGTTATCCTTAATATGTAATTCTTCTATTTATAGGAATATTTCTTATATCTTAGTAAGTATTTCGTCATGGGAACTCATATACATGTTATTGATTTAATTAGGCATATTTCCGTGTACGTTAGCATGATTTCATATTTCGATAGAACATCGTTCATTTCGAGATCGCATAGCGGTTGGCTGAGCGTAGCAAGAAGGGACGCCAAGGGAGGGCGAGGTAGTTAAGCCCGGTACACCATCAAAGCGACAAGTGTGTTTGAGGCCGCTCTGCCCATCGCCCAATGGGGGCGCTGGCTAACTTTCTCTTTGTCATGATAGAGTAAATACTACCGGCTACAAATCAAACGTAGTCTCAGTGGGAAAGACATTTTATCTCCGTTTTTGAGTGCCAATAACCGACTTACAACGGCGCTTCTATGTACCTGCGGGCCTGGCTGTCATCCCAGAGTGCCACTGGCATTCCACATCTCGACATCAGAGGGACTTCACATCTCTCTCTCTAAGTTGAGTTCTCATTTCATAATTGGCTTCGCATTGTTAACACAACCCATTTCCTCAGGTCGTAGGTCAATGTAGGTCTATTTCAATACAGAAAGCGATATCTTGTATTAGTACCATTATGTAACAGGAACATTCATTAGGAATGTAATGCGCATTTAATTGATTAAATCTCCATCTTGATTACAAGTGTATCAATACCTGTGTTCTGGAAAGTTGAGAGAAGACATAAAAGGCATGGAAAAGCGTTACCTATTTTCAGTCTATTCATTTTGATAAAATAATCATTCAATTTCCCTTATTCAAAGGGTGGTGGCAGCAGGAGCAGTCGCTCCCTATTAATTAAAATCATGGCGAGGACATAAGTCACGCCTTATTATTAAAATAAAAGGAAGTGATGTACTCCACATATCACGACAATTGCAATCTAAATTGAACATCTCAGCGGACGATCCACGTAATTCACAACGAAATGCTGACCGAGAAGAGGATCACGACAAAGGAGGATCTTGGAGGACTGTGAACGTCAGCGAAGAAAGTGTGAATGCTTTCGGCTTGTAATTCATGCCCTGTCTCGTGATATGATTTTGGTATCTAGTGAAGCTTTTGTTAATGTATTATATTAACGGCCATTATACATATTAAAGTGTACACTCGAGTTAAGTTGCAGGAAAATATCGAAATTGAAAACAATTCAACTTCGAATTATTTAATTTGAATAGCATTATGTTATGCAACCAAATATTTGTGTTCGATAGCAGTTTAGGTCAATCCAGCTAAAAAATTTTTTGTCGTTATATGACAAATAAACGGACTCGGCTGTGAGAATTCAGATGATGATGATTCGGAATCTATTGACGAAAATACTCGAGTTGTGATTTGATTTGCGTAAAGCTGTTTTTTAACATGGAAGTGTTTTTGGAGCGTCAATAGAAGGGTAGAGGAGCACCGGAAGTTGTGATTCATTTGGTTAAGACAACTTTGAAAATTTAGTTTGATGAACTTTTGGTTATGCGAAGCATGTAAGGATTTGACTTCAATAGTGCTTATAGGAATTTTTTTTTCATGATTTTCATGATTAAAAGAACATTTATTGAAGCGATAATTATATTCCAAAATGTTTGCATCAATAAATGTTCCTACAACGTTGATTCTTCTTTTTGTTTTGATTTAAGTTCTTGTATAATATTAATTATAGAATCGAATTGAAATAATTACCAGTTGTCCGTACCTTTTCTTAATCCCAGGAGATTATTTTCTTTTATAAGCCAATAAATGTTCCGCAAATGAAACATTGTTAAAGTCATTGACCTATCGCTATGAGATTTTTGGGTGTTTAGGTAACTAAGGCCAGTTGAACGTATTTCCAAATAGTTGATTTCAGACCAATGTCAATTGCAGGTGACCCGAGCCTGCAGGTGACCCAAGACACATTTTAAAGTAAAATGTTCGTTGAAGTACTCAGGTTGACCAATGGAAGCCGTTATACCGTTCTATTGCTCATGTAAACTATTCTTTTACAGACATTTCTGCAGTTTTCGACAATTTTCTACGATGTATGGCTTGTGCTATGTTCATCGTATTTTAAAGTTTCAACGAGCAATTGATTTTTCTTGGCAATTAAGCAATTATGGATATTCATCTTATTTTGTCTCACGATAACTTGCATTTTACACGCAAATTTGGCAAAAAATAAAAAATACATAGGTTTTACCATCGTTTTTTCACGACATATCAGAAGAAAATACTGTTTTTTACCGTTTTAAAAACCCGAGTTTTACTGTTTTTTCACGGCAATTTCGTATAAAATAGTTTTTTCTACCGTTTTTAATTTCCGGGTATTACCGTTTAAAGCACGGCAACTCCTCATAAATCACGGTTTTTACCGTTTTTTTCCCCCAGGTTTTACCGTTTTTTTCACGGTTTTTTGTTGGCAGCGAAGCTGCCAGACATTTCACCGTGAAATCACGGTGAAATTTTTTACAGTGTAGATCTGAGCCCAAATGCTGACATATACTCAATGCCCAGCTGCATATAGTTACAGAAGATATTAAATTCGTTATCGTAATTTTTGTTTTCCAACTGGTGCAGCGAATCCTAGTTCATATTTTGTTGATCTGTTAAATATTTCTTTGTTCTCGATAAAAAACATTTTATTACTCGTTATTATCAGGCAACGCAATTGTTGAAAAATTGTGTTTTATCAGAAGCTGTTTGACACCAACTGTAAGAGGAAAAACACCTATTTTGCACTCTGGTATCCACATCACACTATAGAGCTAATTTAATTGACAAAGAATTTCATTTCTTTCATACGAGAGAGACTGGTATAGACCAAAACTTGACTAAAACGGACTGAAAATAGAAGCTTTCCCTCCAATGAGAAATAACTTTGGCGTCTACAGGACAGCATCAAGAGGCGCATGACGCAAATCAAAGAAAACATCGTGGAAGCGAACAAGGCTGTGGACGAGGAGCGAGAGAAGAACGTGTCGCTCCTGCATCTCATCTTCCCTCCGGACATCGCCAAACGACTCTGGCTCGGTCAGTCCTCCATGCTTGCCTTAGCATCATATTTGAAATTTACAAATAACTGTTCCAAAATTTCATTGCTCAGCCTTTCAGTGTACTCAAATTTTTCATATATTCTACAAATTTAAAATTTAACCAAATGACTAATATAAGTAAGTGAAGGCACCACACACCTTCTGTTGGCATCACCGGCCTAAGTTATTCTTTACCACTATTTTACTGAACACAAAGTCAACAAGAGCACATTCAGGTTGATGCAATAGTCATTAATTCGCAATTTTGTTTTTCGCTGGTGGACATCACAGTGAAACAGGTAATACAGTAATTAGCAGTGCAATGAGAGGAGACAGTGAAGGCTATACAGAACGGCTACAGTGGCATCAGAGAATAGCTACAGGTTGAAAATCATACGAGGTTCGCTCTTCAAATAAAATAAATACATTTAAGTAAGCTATTGCAAATGACTTCTTAGTTACTAAGTCTTAAGAAATCCAACATTATAATTCATTATAGAATATTCAAAGTCACAGTTCAAGACAAAATATCAGTAAATGAACCTAGCAAATAATCACAAAAATGTAGTCACAATTTGAAAAATCACTGTGGCAGAAACCAACTATCAAATAATCCGTGCATATATCACGGACTCAAAAGTGCTGTTTCTTAAGGTGAGTCAAAATTAAGAACTGCAGCAACAGTAAGTGAATTGTATTTTAAAAAATTCTCCTGCATTTCAAGTGATTTAGCTCTTTTTCGTGTAGGAAATTACGAAAAACAGAAGAACTAATTATAATTTTGTTCGGTCTTTTTGTAAGGAACTCAAAATACACATTTGAATCGTTTATACATCTGTTGTCAAAGCCTTTGTGACTAACTTTTTATAGGCTCAAAATATCTTCAACGCTGATGGTATGTATTTTTATTATTGCAATTTTTTTTAAATGTTAAGTGATCGCAAAAAGTAATTCGTGCAATAATTTGGCCCTTCACCACAAATGTTTAAGCCATCGACCCAAACAGTAGAAGGAAATGACATAGTGCTACAGTAAAGAAAAAACATTCAAATACTCTGGGGAATCAATGTTCGTCATGGAATTGATGCGACGGTACATATTACAATGGTTATGCATGAACTCAATCTACAAAACGACACTCAAAGCTGGCCGAATGCTGATGGTTCTATTACCTATGTACAACCCTTGACAGCAACTGTGCGTGAACTTCGCTACATTTCTCCAACAGGTGAAGTAATAGATGCCCAGAAACACGAAGCTGTGACGATGCTCTTCAGCGACATCGTCGGCTTCACCTCGATTTGCTCGACAGCGACCCCCTTCATGGTGATCTCCATGCTGCAGGAGCTCTACACTAAATTTGACGTCTTCTGCGGCCAACTTGACGTATACAAGGTAAACAAAAATGAACGTAGAATTAGTTTTGCACGAATGACAAATGTAAACGTCCTATAATTTTTATGTTTGGAGTTTAACGATAACTATGAAATTTTTCGCAGTCTCATCAAACCGCTGTAAAATTTCGCGATAATTTAAATAAAAAGTTCTTATGGAGAATTTTGTTTTGCAATCATGTTGCATAAGAGAACTGTTTGCAATTTCAATTGCGTTGCAGCCTCAACTTAAAGCGGGAGAGTAAAACGCATGCTTTTTCACGAGGACTGTTTCCTCGCACTCTTCTCCTTCACTTGTCTGATCGTTTTCTATGATACATCATCAGAGGAGCTGTTTTCGGAGCTCCCGCACAGGGGCAGGAGCGAACAAGGAAACTTCTAACTGAAAGTGTAATTCCATGCTTTACCCCGCATTAGATTTGAAATGGAGAAGCTATTAGGCCAAGAAAGGTTACGAGAAAGTCGTAACTCCATCTCTTAAGGGGCACTTGGTAAAGGAAACAGTTTAATGAAGTGATAGATTTCTTCAGCTCTTTAACTCTGCTAGCTCAGGATCTTCACTATGAGGTTATCTCTGGTCTTAATTATTCTGCAGCCGCAGTGCGCAATACCAACTAAGCTAATAATTCTCGTTTGATTCTTCGCGCCGAGTAGACGATTTGTTTGTGGTAGACATGTTTTAGAAGTCACATGTGAGTCTGCTAACTTTATGACGCAGCAAAATGCTAGCCAGTTGCATTTTCACCGTGTGTAAAATATCGGGGCGAGAGAGTGATAAGTTTTTATTAAAAACTATTGAACTCTTCGTTTCCACTAGACGCTCTCCTGTAATTAAGAAGCAAGGATGCAGTAAGTTGAAGGAATTAAATATTGTTACTTTTATTTTTTGATTGGTGAGTTTCTGTTCATAAAACTCCTGAACAAAATGATAGTTCCTTTGTAATTTAGGCATCAGTAATGAAGTTCGTGTAACCTCCAGATGAACCTCGATATCCTCTCGGTTGTACATACCAAAATGTAGCATCAAAAATAGTCGTTTTATAAAATGATTTATGCGATGTTTTCTCTAGGAGCGCCCTACAGGAATTAGCTGAATTCCAACAGCAGCTGGAGATCCGATCGTGTTGAGCACACTAGATGTGCCACAAAGTCTATCAGACTTTGTGAAATTCCCTGTCTCACGTCGACGCGTAATTCAATACACAATTTCAATCCAATTACATGAGTAATTTGATCAACGGAAATGAATTTACGCTTCCTCGGTGTTCCTCAGAACTTCCGTGAGCAAATACAGAACGACGGGCTTAGATTCGGAGTAGATGGTAAAACCGAAAAGAAATTCTAGAAATAAGGAGAATGACAGGAAAATGAACCTTTCAACCGTTAGCTGAACACTAAAATTATAGCGGCTTCGAGATAAGAAATAGATTCTCACTTAATAAAGAGCCTCGTTACAACTCACCACCTCATTTGAGGTAGACCGTCACGCTAAACTAATCTTATATTAATGATGAACAATAAAAGTTCCTCCTAAGCGAACACCGTACAGAGAGTAAAACGCATGCTTTTTCACGAGGACTGTTTCCTCGCTCTCCTCTCCTTCACTTGTTTGATCGTTGTACATAGCTGCAGCAAGCGATCTACATAATTCATGTCCTTAAGATAATAGGAACTAAGCAATTTACAAAATGCAGCCATTCTCTGCTGTAATGTTTCAAATGTGAAATATTTCTTATTGTTATTGTGTAGTCTCGCCTGGACTCAGATATCAATTAATTTGTAAAATACTTTAGAGTGCAAGACCAGCATCTCACGATAACGAGCTCTGACACAAGGGAGGCTTTTGAAGATGTACTCATTAAATGCTCTGTAACCGAGACTTAATTTCGTCTCTTTGGGCTAATTCTTAGGGTTCTAGAATTTACCCGAAGGCATTTGAGAGTAACTATTATATCTATGTGAATTAGCACTCCTAAGGGAAACATGGGAAGTTCTGAACTGGGAGTTTGGTCAGCCTTCTTTTTGTTGAAATAAAATGTTTTTTGTTTTGTTAAGGACCATCCTTTTTTGATTCGATCACTGCTGTCCTGTTTTTCAGCAACTCTGATTTTCTTCTTCAACTTTTAGCTTGTTCCCTAACATTCCTTCTCAACTTGCTGATGCTGTGTGCACGGAATCCTGTCCGGGTACACGGCTCGGGCACAGATCCCACGTTTCCCTAACTCCATACTATATGGTGCTTCTTTCTGGTAATTGAGGCTGAAACTAACATAATCATTCAGCCAAATTATTTCAGGGACTCACACTAGTCTTGATTTAAGACTGGCTCAAGTCGTGCATGCAGTGTCAGTGTCAGCTGTTCACTAAATGATGCTGAAACAATATTTGGTGCATGATGTTGGACAGTGTAGACTCTACGCTTTCCAAGTAATGTTTATCTTATGATGTTGAGTCACTGTTAATCATATGATATTAAGGACAATGCATGTGCACTGTAGAACGCTCGAGTAATTTCTGCTGTAGGAAGTTGAGGCAAGGACTGAGTTTGACGCACAGCTGATTTCCTGTCATCGCTAGTGGAGGCCTTTATCGACATGAAGTTCTTATATTCGTCAAATTCGTTGCTAATAAATTCCTATACGTTCTGCACATAAATACAACAAACAAAATAGCGTAGAATATATTATTACACAATATCGTCTTCTACCGAAAGTATAATAGTAGTCCTTAGTTGTCCTGAGAAGTTGATGTAGTGCGAATAAGCCAGCAATGCCATTATTAGGATTTATTTTCTTGTAGGCATTTCATATGGTATTGGCTGTGGGAACTCATTTTGTGTTTCCTAATACTTGTGTAGGCAAATTTTTTGTACGAAAATACAAATGAATGCCTTACGAGGTGTGTGTTGGCTATTCTTCCAGTAATAATTGAGAGTTTAAGTACTAGAGCCATGTTGTAGTATAAAATTCTCGAGAGCAACGAAACCTGCTTTTTGCGTTACCGAGATATGTTAAAGAAATATTTCAACTTATAAATGTGCCAGGAAGACGGAGGGATGAAAATGCAGTTTATTTTCTTTGTATATTATTTTCGACATTTCTTTCTAGATGTGTTGAAAGTACCAGCGTAAAAAGTCTCTGTGCAGTTGTGCACCTGCCAAGAGATGCTACTACCTACCGTAAAAATGTGCTCTACTAGTGTTCATAGATTTACCAATACACTATTTACGTACTAAATTCAATGATGGTTCACTCCTAAATTAATTGATGAAAATTACAACGTAGTTTTATGAGCTAGATACTTATTTACGCAATATTTTACAACAGCATGTGATTCTGCCAGATATTTTCCGTTGGTGACGTTTTACAGTGTATGATGTGTCGAATGTCTTTCTTAAAGACGTCAAGAAAAATTGATGGAATATTTACAGACTGTATCAGTATCTGCCCGCCTTTAGATGATTTTTTTAAATAAAACACAATCCAGAAAATGATACTCAGTATCATTTTCTGAATTGTGTTTTATTTAAAAAAATCATATAAGGCGGGCAGATACTGATACAGTCTGTAAATATTCCATCAATTTTTCTTGACGTCTTTAAGAAAGACATTCGAATAAGCCAGCAATGCCAACTTCGCTTGTTCTTCAAAAAACGCTCAAATTCCAATCATCTTCAAATAAATCAGTGTAAATGGAAATCTACACAACTTGCAATGAAAAACGCACAACATTTTTCACGGACTCCATCTATACGGCTTAAAAAATCTGAAAAATGCTAATATTCTTAAGGATACAAATTCCAGATCAGCAACAAGTTCAAGAGAGAATCACATCTTAAGTTAGCGAGTTCGTTCTCCAGAGGGCATTACACTGGCACCAGTATTTTTATCCATGAAGGAAATGTAGCAATTGGTATTTGTTATGAGCAACAGCATGAATGGCTTTAAGACAAGGTCTTAATATTGGTCACATTCCTTTAGCAGAGCCCATTATTATTTACTTTCATCGGTGACAGTGGCTTCCACTACTAACGGCATATTTTTTACAGAAGACGTAACCAATTACGGAGGAAATTAGATCGCAACGTCGGTAGGCAAGATTAAAAGAAACAAAATTAATTCAATGTGTTTTAAAATCAACATTAATGTGTAAAAATTGGCCAATTGCTGTGAAATAAAAAAGTACATTCGAATTTATCAGTAGTAATTTGACAACCCAGCATGACGGCCATGAACTTAAGGAAATCGAACCGTGAATGATTTCCTTCTGCTTAAACTATTTATCAGTTGAGAACACTAACACTTCCTTTCATACGCTTATATTATTCGCTTTAAAAATGCGCAAAAATCATTAAAAAAAAGTCTGCAGTGAAGAGTCCTTACAATGTTATTGCAAGCTTTTACTGAGAACTCCAACCTTTCACGGCTACAAGAACACAACTTTTGAACAATACTTATCTATGTTAGCGTTCACTCTATTAAATTTATCTTCAAAAGTATTCTACATAATACCCTGAAATCAGTTAGTAAGATTTTGGTGAAAATGAAAACTTTATGATTTAAAATGTGATGGCAACCGCCAGTGACGCCAGGCATTCAGATCGATGTGGATGCACTTCCTTACAGTAATGTTGTCCTTGAGTTTAGGCAAAATTTCCTATCACGTAATTTTTCGATGCCTCAGAAGAATGTGAAACGCCCCTGATGATTTCCCGTTTTTAAGTCTTGTTTTCAAAATTTAAAAAACGAAGACAAGCAGAAATTTTTGGATTGATATTGAAGCCTCCACAAAAAAGTAAATATTAAACTAATGCACAACTCCTATAGCCCAATATGAGCACTAAAAAATTTTTCAGTTACAGAAAACATTACTGCGTACTTCTTTTAGACCATAATACCATTTTACTAAGACGCTACTGCTAATTGAGTGATGCTAGTACACCTTTCTACCAGGATATCTCATCATGGCCAGACCAACTATTAGGTGAGATATAACCCCAATTCAAAACAAAACATGAAATGGGATTGCTCATAATATGACCCAAGGGGAAACAACGCTCAATAATTATTGCAAACGAATGAACACGATAACACACAACATAAACTTAGTATTTTACAATAATGCCAGCTGGTATTTGTACCGTCAAACTCACCGTAAAATACTATAGAAAGATTTTAAATTCCTTTTTTTAAATTAGAATATTCGATCCCTCAAATAGTCCGTCGATGGAAAATCATACGACTCGCATCAAGTTCAAGAGAATATTCATTTATTTATACCAATTGTTGTTTTCGAGTAGCCTCAAGTCAATGAAGCCCGAGCGAGGAAACTATGGTTGGAGAATTTGAACAAGCTTCAATTAGTAACTCTCAGTGAACAAACCTGCATGGAGTACAATAGTCAAGTCTAATCAAATAAATGCACCAATGTCGAACTTGACACTGCTCAATTTGGCATCGGGAGGACGTGATATGGACTCGTAATTGGCGGGGAAGTTGCCGTGAGTGACTTGATTGCTTAATTATTCCTGCCAGCGTCCCGCTGCCGCACCTTGTGAATTGTAGCTCCCAACTCTCGGCCAGAAATTTAACGCAATTAGGTCGACAGCCCAGTTTTATATACATGCTGAGTAGTCCACCATACCTTTCAGCTTATTGAGGTGACATTTTTGAAAGAGAGCAAGATTGCCGAAAGGGAAAAGAAATGGTTAGCCCTCGGTCATTCATAGACGTCGATGTGCTTAGGTGTTTGACCATCTCTTCTAACATGATTATATTCGTGAATGTAATTATATTTTCAATTGCGCCACAACTCATTTAAATCGTAATGACTCAATATTATATTGATCCTAGTTGTATAAAATTCCTGGTGATTTTCTTTTAATATTAAAATGTATATGAAGGTTTTCATAAATTTTTAACGAAGACCTAGCGCTGAAGACAAAAAAAAAGTAGAGCTGGTTGATTTCTTCCCTGAAGTTAAAGGCACTACACTAAAGAACTAAACTCAATAATGAGACAATGGATAGAAATTAAAAATATACTGCGCATAGGGCTCAAAACATTTTGTACCTGCATGGTGATAATATGTACTTGAGTCTCCAAAAACTACAGACTCCTTTTGAATTTTGTTACATCCAAAGAACGAATTTCACGTCAAACAAACCGGTTCAAGTTCTATTTCATTTTTTAGTACGTTTTTGCCGTTCATTTGGAGAAATATCCTGAAGCCAGAAATTGGGTTTAGCTCTCACGGCTGTCCCATAAGTCATACTCAGATTGTGTTCCTTCAATCTTTTGGTAGAACCGTTTCTTGACGGACTATCCAAGGATTTATGTTGTTTTTCAGAACGCAGTTATTGAAAAAATGCAGCAAAGCAGACGGTAAAATTGCCTGGACGCGATCAGATTTTATTGCTGTTTTTGTAGAAATATGTCATTACTCGGCATCCTGCCGACAGCGCTGCTGTGAAGGAAGAAAACTCTAACTTTCAAATTAAAAAAATTACATTGCGCAGTTTGCCGAATAATTTTCCCTACTAATATTTCACCGTCTACGCATGGTGGATGTTCACATAAAGCAGAGCCAAGTTCTGCCCATGGTAAATATGTTGACTCTACTTGGCATCTGATAACCACTCCTCGAACAAGAATAAATGCCGATAGTTATGAAACTCGTCTGAGAATCAGTAGGTACCTGTAGCTTTGTTACAAAATGATTTTGTTCGTTGCAAGACTTAGAATCATTCCCATAGGTTAAGAACCGGTGGATTGCAGAATTAAACGACGATTGTCCTTTCCCCCTAAACACAATGTAACACGATAAATCAATGACTTGAGTGATGAATGAAGAAACATTCCGTTTTATTTTAATTATTGGACAATTTTTTTTTAGAAACATTGGCATTCGTCACAATAATGAACACTTGACACAAAAAACATTTTACTTGAATTAGCTACTAGTCCCTTCTGCAGCTCGGCAGTGTTGGCTAAACAAATCGGTGAAATTTAAACACGTAGTGGTTTTCCTTAGCTCACGCATTACGTTGTGGAAAAGCCCTTGAGAGTAGTGGGGTCTTGCTTTCAGTTGGTGTAGCGTGAAATTTGTGCATTCCAGCCACGTACATTCATAAATACCCCTATCGTTCTGTAAGTTTCTAGTTTCCATACTGAATAAACTTCAAATGAAAGTACTTCCCGTGAATTGTAAATTCCCTGTAAATTTTGGAAGCGACTTCATCTAAAAAGATTATTTTTCTCAGGTAATTGTACATAGACTTGTATTACAAGCAATTTGCGTAAGGAAAAATAATTTATTTCCTGGTATCTGAATTTAATCTTGAAGACTTAGGGGCTTACGTATTCCGATATCAGCTTGGATCTGTAACAAAAAGATAACTCAATTTTCTCGATATGATCAATCAATCAACATCTCTCATTTACTCGCTCACTCTTTATTTTATCCAAGCTGAAGTCGTATCTCCCGCAAAGTAATTAGGGAGTCAAATTAGATTTTACATCTGCATTTTTGATTACTCTGAAATTACGACCGCTTTGTTTCAAAATTACCTTCCCTACTTTAGCATTGGATGATTTTTTTGATCAACCTTAGCAAGTTCGAAGAGCTAAGTGTTGAGCATTTGACCGTGGTTAAATTAAGAAACGAAATGATGCTAAGGCGCTTTAATAACGATCTATTATTCGCTTTACAGAATATATCTTCCCGGAAGCTGTGATTCCGATTTATTTGGTAGAACTTCACCATAGAAGTTGCGTGAGCGATATCCTCCCACAAACTGATGGAAATATGAGAACATTATTTCATAAAACAAAATATCAAGCTCGCTCACAAAAAAATGGTAAAAACCTTTTATTAGTGAACGTAATAAATAGGGATAAATTCTATGAAGTTAAATTAAGAGTTTTTTCAACTTTCTTTTCAAGTTAAAACGAGCAGTACCGGCTTCTTGAAAGGGAAAGAAAGACCATCACGTGCTGTTTGCGTGTCAGAGCGCATGGGCGCTGCTGTCTGCACTTTCTTCGCAGCACTTTTTACCCTCGTAAATCAGTCTCTCAGCTCAGCACACCCGTACCTCCTTATTCAAGCCAAGCGAACCTTTGTAAGACGGGAAAATTTTATTGCGGACGTAGAAATGAGGCTCGCAAGAAACACATCTCAGCCAGTATTATGTCCCACTGGCATTTAGAAGTTGCCAGTGTGCCGATAAGGCAGAAGTCGAGTAAAGGCAAGAGGAATACATGATTGCGGAAAGAAACGTTTTCGGTTGCATTCTATAGCGTTTTATGTTTAGTGGATTCAGATTGTCTGTTCACATTCTATATTTCGCTTTTAACCAGCAACGAATTCAGCCTCCACTTGTGGTAGACTCCTCTTGGCCTTTAATTAATAGAGTTAAAATTTCGTCAGGTTGAAATTCAGAGGAAAACATGAATTTAACTATTTTTTCAGACGTGGAAAACTCTTTTTTTTAATGTACAGTCTGGCCAAGAAAGTCGCATGGTTATTAATTCATTTAGGATTAATCGGACCATGTTTACATCTAATAAGAGCTAGTTTTGACAGTGAAGTATTTGGGCAAGTGGTTTATATTTTTCGCAGCTTTAATTGCCAATGAGGCACGTAAGTTTTTCTGCAGAGAGCTTATCTCATAAATTCTCATCGAAATTCGGATTTGAAAACAGTTGAGGCCAACAAATGAGCTTAAATGATCTATCATGCTCCGGAAACCCACTCAACAATGACCATATTTTAGCCCCGAAAATGCGCGCATCGTCCCGGAGTTTTACCATCAGAATGGTAAAAGTTATTGGTTGGTAAGACTTGCACAACAAGAATTTACGAATGGGCCTTCGACCTCGTCCTGTTTCAGCAAATAATCGAAGATGGCCATTATAGGAAAATATCCTAAAATACTACACTGCCTTCAGATGACTGGAAATGGGGACGATGTAAGGGCGATACAATGATTTATTAGGTTTTGACAACAATTAAATTCTCCCCTATGAATTATGTAGTAGGCAATGAACACTGGCTTCGAGGAGTGAAAAAACCTTTTTGGTCCTGGACAGCCTTGTCTTAATATTTTCTGGCTAATAACATTCGATTTTCCGTCTTTTGCTAGATCTTTCTTCGACCACTTATGAATGGTTCTTCGTGGATATTCATGTACGGAAATTAAAATTCAGCTTTGACGGTTCACGATGCGATGTATCACTAACATGAAATTCATTATTTATTTAACGCGCATGAAGGCCGGGACTTGAATCGCTGGCATCCAATTAAGTTGGCCTCACACCAGCAATGTTGTACCATCTGCCATGGCCACCAGATGAGCTGGATTTGCTATTTATTTTCGCAACATTCCATTATCCTCTGTATCATTCCAATGCTTATGACATTTGATGAACGGGTATCTTATGCAGGTTTTTCTTCGATTAAAAGTGATCGTGGGATCATTATCTGATGCTAAAATGTTTGTTCTAAGGAGACCTTCATTTTTTCTGCTTTATACAAAACCTTCGGTAGAGATCTCACTCCAAACAGGTCGATGTAAACTGATAAACCACATCTACTGAATATTGATGTATTAATTTCTAATTAAACAACTGGCCACTGAAATGATGCAGGAAAAACGTAGGTTTGAGAGTCAGAAGAAACACCTCTGACACAGAGGAGTTTATGGACCAAGTGTGCCTATTTTGTTCAGGCAGTGCACCGTAGCACATTCATTTCTCTCCTCAATATTTTTTGATTTGTAATTAATATGTAGAAAACAACCTTTGGCAGGTGGGTCTAAAATCAGTTAATTATGCCACAGTTTCCAAGCTCAGTGTTTTAAAAATCCTTACGTACATACGTCCTTGAATGTCAGTAGACAGCCTGCGAAAAAATACCGTCAGTCATTCAAAGATATATAATCTAAGATCCTCTTGAAACAACCATCTTTTGAACATTTAGTCCGTGCCAATAAAATTTTACTGATAGTTGTTGTTGTCGTTATAAAATCTTTAATGAGAATTGCTAAGCATAATAAAGTTTGTTTCAAAGTTAATTCACCTTTTTTACCACGTACAGCGAGCAGTTGAGTCATCAGTTCACTGAAAATAATGAAGAATACATTCACTAAACGCTCTGCGACTAGACTCATTTCTAGACTCATTGCTAGACTCATTGTTTCAACGAGAGATTTACCGCTACCTCAGCGAGCGTCGCACATTTCTGTTTTTACATTATAAATAAGTGAATGAAAAAAGAAGTAATCTGAACTTAAGATTTTTAAACCAATTACTTCACCAATTTCTCACAGCTTGCATCATAAAGAAGAGTTAATTTCAGTTAGTTAATTTCAGAAGAGTTAATTTATTTCAACATACATGTTGTTTAATTTTTCAGATATGCTTGTTGTGCAATGTTATTTTTAAATTATGCCAGCCAACACCATATCATTACTTGAAAATTATTCTTTGAGTAAAGTGTTTTAGGTTATTTTTTCCAAACTGATAGAGAACTAAGAAAATAGGCTTTTATTTCACTTCTCGCACTCGATTCCTCCACTGCCATTGGACATTAGAATATATTTTGCTCTATTTCTAACTATTAGATGTAATTTTATATTGAGGAATTTAAAACTCCTATGTGTTACCTTTTCGTATACTTTTTTAAAATTTCCGTTTTGTTCGATCGTTTTCGAATAAAAAAAATTTTTGTAAGCCAAATTTGACAACCCTTCCTCAATTTTGACTATGTACCTGTAATTTTTACATTTATGCATGTAAAACTTGTTTCAACTTTATGAAATTCGAGACCTTAGATTTAGGTGCATAATCCCTTACTTCCACCCATTATACTCTCAACAATATCAACAGCGGCCGCAGGAGCCTGAGCTCATGAGGAATATAAGAGGAGACTGTCCTCGAAGGCATATTTCATCAGTATTTTCACTTCAAATAAGCATATAAGTCCTCGTGACTGGAGTTAATTATCCAAGAGAATAAATATGTTGTTCAGTTTCTTTCTATTTTATACGTGTAAAACCTTGACATGACTATTGTCTGCTTTTCACGGTTTGTCTACCACATTGGAAATTTTATGTTAAGAAATAATCAAAACTTAATTGATTGTAGTGCATTTCATGTATCAATTTTTTTCGAAATAAAATTTTTCCTTTCTTTTTCCTTTTTCACTCTTATTTTTTCACTCCATGTACTTCTTGTGCTGAGTGGATGGAACCGTTAATGTCTTCAACAACCAGCATAATTCTCATTTATACCTGCATTTATCATTAAGGAGCGCCCAAATTTCTCCGCAAAAGGTTTTGTTAGTTTCTTGCTTCAAAAGCGTTAATCATTGAAACATTGGGTGCCAGGTGGAAACCATCGGTGACGCGTACTGCATCGCGGGCAACCTGCATCGCAAGTCGGCCTACCACGCGCAGCGCGTCGCTTGGATGGCCATGCAGATGATCGAGACATGCACCTTCCATCAGACACACACCGGCGAGCCCATCATGGTGAGCACTTCACATTTCGTGTGTATTTCATGCCCTCAGTGTCCCATTAGAGGGTCTACGGTGTTGATCGCTGAAGTGACCTTCTTTTCAGTAATGTTTTATCGCGTTTTTCGAGTTTGTCACGAGATAAGTGCGGTCCTCCCCCTCATTAATTTACATTAACAAGGAGACCGGATTCTCGGTAATGAGGGATTGGCGTACCTCCACGAAATCATGAAAAATAAAATACACGAATAATCGAATAAAAAAATATACGTTACTTATACTAAAACAAGAATGGTACTCACCGATGTGAAGGAATACCACTTACGCAACGCGTTTTTCTGCGCGCGTCTGAATTGCTGGAAGGCCTATCACGAGGGGAGGTATTAATACTGCAGAGGTTATCGGAGAGTTTTTATGCTCACGGCAAACACATAATACCTTGAACAACCTACCCTTCACAAACTACTAACACGACTGACAGGATTGCAAACAAAAATTCGAGCGCACTAGCCTCATGACAATACTACCCTAACGCTATGAATTGGCCAATCCTCTACGTATCAACTGAATTAAAACACATGACACAAAATGCAACCTATTCAATGATCACGTTTCCAACAGCACAGAACGCGGTCATCACTCAAATCCCAGGTACACTCGCACCACCATAGCATTGGTTCAGATTCCCTGAGTTATCCACAGTTCAGTAAAGTATCTTTTGATGACTGTATGCCAGCGTCTCGTAAATTTTCTTCAAGTTGAAATGGAACACGAAGCTATGAATTTCTATGGAGAACTGCCAAGAAAGGAAAAAGAAGAAGAGGCCGCCCTCCTGCACTGATCACACAATTGACCCATTACTTCTCATTGAACTTACTCAATCTTTACTTCAATCTTTACTGTGAATCTTTACTTCAATGAATGCCATTAACTTTATATATCACTTATTTCAAAATATCTCTTGTGAAAAGAACAAAACAAAGCTAAACCTCACCCGCCCAATCGACGTTTTAAAATTTTATTTTCTCTGATTTAATGTCTCGACCACGGAGGTCTTTTTCTTGAGACTTCACCTCTCTGCAATTGAAAAGATATCTGAATTAAATTCTGACAAGCATAATCATATTCGCTATACGTATTTCCAGAGTGTATTTTTCAGTTTAATTCTATTTTCACCACCTCCTATATGTGACAAAACACGTACTTCTTTCTCCGACGGTTCTCGACGCTAGACTGAAAACTTATTCCATGAAATACATCTAAGTGTGCTTGAAGGGCTGTCCCCTCTTTGGACTTGCCCAATCGGACCTCTCCGGGGCTTCGCAAGTGCCCGCCTACTTCCTTTGAGAGTCACCGTTGTTCAGAACATTGTTGCTATGGTTACGCTCTTTCAGAAACACTGGAGATATTTTTCCGTAAATTTCAACTCTAAATCTTTTCCCTTTGTTTTTCTAAGGCTGAGTGTAAGGTGCCCTGCTGTGTCGCCATCTAAAGTGTTGGGCAACAAATCACTGTCACCCTTGTGGCTAGCCGTTGGGGCGCTTTCACTCATGCCTCTCCAAAAGTCTTTGCTAATCATAACATGTTCATGTTTCCCACGACTCCAACACAGGGCCGTTGGGTTGGTAATAAATTTTCCCCGTCGAATGTGGTCAAGAACACCGCCTCTCTTGTTCCAAGCCTACCAAAAAAAGTCTTACACACAAAATCCTTGCTGAGCACAACATCAACACAACTCCGACACATGTGAAACACAAGCCCCCACACTGAAAAAATAATAGCCCAATTTTGAAACACCCAGGTGCATCTGACGTTTGTCCCAAAACCGAGACACGCAGATGCATCATCAATGAGACACCCAAGATTAGGATGCAAACCAGTGTCTCTAGACTCGATTTAGAGACGCTCTGGTGTCTCACTAAAAGTGCTTCAGTGTCTCATTGATGAGACACTTGGGCTTGAGTTTGATGCATATACAACTGATGTCTCATACTTAACTCTACGGATATTACGCTGTAGCATAGCACTGCCATGAAAGGTTGACGTTTCCAGCGCCATGAAGAAACTTGGCTACGCTTCCTTTACTTGAGCTAAGCGATAGCTGCTGCTGGTGACATCAATACTTGGGCGTACCGCTGAAGAGCTGAGCCAGAAACTGCACTCGTCTCCAGTAGCTAGACCTCTTCATGCCACCAGCTACACTTCTCGTTCAGCTCAGAGCAGTTGCGATTAAGCGTTATCTTCCCTGAAGAGACCATTTAAACAGTCCATAGGAGAAGTTATAAGCGTAGCAAAAATGTAATTTGCTCCGTGTTACATTTACTGAACACTTATTTAAGAAAAGTCAGTTTTGAGGGGTGACTAAGCTATTACATTATCATCGCCAATAAAAGATAGGCAGCATTTTGAGACACTTCGCGCTCATCGAGATGTCGCACTTCCGATGAGACATCTACTCTCTTTTTGAGACGTTCTGGCTATCTATGAGACACCTGAACAGCCATGAGACACTTAGAGAGGCTAAAATTTCTTTCAGTGCAGGCACACAACATGTTAAGCAACACGCTCGTGCTGTTGGACTACGCAAGTACTACAATATCCTAAGAAGAAATGCAAAACACAAAAACACAAATCAGTTAACACAAAAAAAGGACACAAATCAGTTGAAAATTCCAAAAATATAATGTTTCTTGACACAAAATTAAATGTTTCTTAACCAGTTTGTCGAGATTGTTTGGTCGCCCTGCGTCGCTCTGCTTGCCGTCATGATGAAGAGGCTAGTACAATTCCGTTGACTGATTTTTTAGCGTAATAAATTCCTCGTTACGTTTAATTAATAAGTTTTTACAACTTATGGCTCATCAAATACTCTAATAAAATTTTTACTAGAGAAAAGCTCTCTTTGACCATGGTCAAGATTGAAACATATGAATGTTCGATTAATATATCGTTGGTCAACACGGAATGTGTGATGAAAAAACCTAACTTTTAACTAATGAAACACTCACTGCTAACGTTTGAAAAATTCTAAATTTATTTGAATTAAGAATATTCGCTCGTTCAATATCTGAATATTTTAATTACTGTTACGTCAGCTAATAAGTGAGAGGATCGTTACAAAATTGGGTTATGGTCATAATTATTGGTCGCTGTGTTGGATGCCCTGACTCCACAGTTTGTCATTAGGGTGACAGACTCCTTCAAACTCAAAAAGCCAAGTCATTCAGAGGGGAGCATTTTGCGCACGTCTTCTGGGTCTTCCTCATAATTAAATTGATAGAAATGAAGTGCCCCCTCTAATATTTGATTCACCATGTGCACCCTAGGTGAGTTCCTACAAGACCCCCACAGCGATTTTGGCCTCGGATGTGCTGCTGCTTGGATGCTCTTTGACTGGAATATTGACAGCATTCATGTAAAGGTCGTGATGCAGGAGAACTTATATTTGGTTCTACCTTCGTTCGAGTCACTCCATGGCACGTAAATCATGCAGACGAAGTCTCTCTTGGGAGCGTGGCAGTAATTTACTGTAATAGCAGGAAAAACGACACAATGGTTGAGTGATAAACACTGAAGCAAGCACTGCTACTTCTATCGACGGAAAAGCATCTCAAAAATCAATGTTTACAAAATAAGTCAGCTTAGATTTCCGTTTCATAAAATATTCACTGTCGTAAAACACACATGGACTTCAAGAATGCAACGTGAAACACGCATTAACAGGGATGGGCATTTGTTCGAGAGAGAATTAATGAAATGTTCATGCAGCTTGTTCTTCACAAAACGATGCACAACAATGTAAATGAAAATCGAAGCCAATTTATATTGCAGCTGAGTTTCAGCAGACTTTCAGTACTTCCTCAATTTTCCAAACGTGTTACAATTGCATGCAACAATATTATTTTCATGCGTCTATTTCGTGAGAATTCCTCAAAATACGAGTGTTGTCACTGATATACAATTAGTTTATTCAATTGAATTCTGAAGGAAATTTGGCAAACGTTGAGCACTGCATGAATGAAGCGTGTGAAATAATTACTCACTCTTCGACCTCTGCTTTCTGTTTGATCGTCATCTGTTATTTCTTCTTCATCACCTGACAACAAATTTTAGTACCAACTTTCTGGTGCATGTGAATCGTTCATTTGCAGTCCAGTAATGAAAGAGAAGTGTGATTAACGCTCCAGTACAAAAAGTATGTGTCCTAGCTGTGCGATTTACTTCACAAGAAAGCAATTGACCAATGATCCAGCGCAAAGTGAAGCCTAAATTAACAATCTGATTCACAAGTGAAGCAAAAATTTAAGGTAGCATATTTTCATCCTTCTCCACGTGATTTTCACGTTCATGAGATAAAAATTTGGCCCCTAATGTATCAAATATTCAGACAAAAGATTTCTAATCGAAAGAACATTAATTTTTTTCAGATTCAAAGAACCGCGTTTACTTTTTGGATTACGAGATCGCATATTGTCTCAAATGAGCAAGCTGCATGAACAAACTATATTTTTTTACAATCACCAGCAGGAGAAGATTACGACCTCACCTCATTTTCCGTCCTTTTACAACATAGTCGTAACTTCTGCTACAGCAAGTACAGAAACTTTCAACCAGCATTTCGCACCCCACCAGATGCGGATAGGGCTGCACACGGGGCCTGTGTTGGCCGGGGTGGTGGGCACGGCCATGCCTCGCTACTGCATGTTCGGCTCCAACGTCACGGTGGCCAACTCCTTCGAGTCCGGGTCTGAGGCCCTCAGGATCAACGTCAGTCCCACAACTTACGAGTGAGTCCTTCCAGGCCTTGACTGTGCGTTTTGGAAGGCTCTTGGTGACACTTTGAAAGGCTTTAATAAGAATAACATTTAATTCCTCTATGAGGAATTAATTTGTTTTGCTTTAAGAAACGCCTTTGACTATCCGTTTAAAATGAGCTTAGTTGCCTGCTATGAAATGTACGGTAGTTAGTTGCTCTAAGTGGAATACCCTTTATCGCCCTCAGAGAATTCCCTTGTTTGCCCATTGTAAAATGTACTTGGTTGTCCTTTAAAAATGCTTTTGATTACCCTCCAAACAATACCTTTGAATTCCTTTGAAAAATGTCTTTGATTTCCCTTCAAGAAATGCCTAGAGTACACTCTAGGAAAAGTCATAAATTTTTTGTAAAAACTGCCTTTGATTAACCTTTTAGAAAATCTCATGATTGTCATTTTAAAAATACTTCTGACTGCTCTCTGTTGAATGTTTTTGAAACATTTTTTGAACTTTGCTTGATTCTCCTCTTCCGCAAAGAAATGTTCTTGATTGCCCTCTGGAAAATACACTTCATTACCTTTTTAAAAATGTCTTTGATTCCCTTGTACGAAATACCCTTACTTGTTCTCTAAAAAATGTTCTAGATTATCGTTCAAGATATTCCTCATTTGACTTTTTATACCTGCTCTTAATTTCCCCTCGTCAAACACCCTTGATAGCCTCTTATTCTGGATTTAAATTTTTTTTAAATACTCACGTTTGTTCTTCATAAATTGATCTTATTGACCTTGATTACCCTTATCTGTCTGTACTGTAAGAACTGCCCTTGATTGAAGTTCATGAAATGCCATTGATTGCCTCAATGAAATTATCTAATTATCTTGATAACTCTCGGTGCCCAAAATGAAATGCGTGGACTCTTTTCATGATTTGCTTTAATTTTTTATAAAAGGCCCTTGTTACTCCTTTACTAAGCGTCCTCGATTGTCTCGAGACGCCATCTGGGCCAGTGCTGCAGTCATTCATTCTCTTCAACTCTCTCGATTTCGCCTCGAGCATGCAGCTGATTCAATGGCTACTGTCACTGCCAGACGTTCTGCTACGAAAGTTTAAAACGATGTCTCGAAAAACAAATAGAACGAAGTTTTAGTGTCTGTATATTTATCGAGTAAAATGGCTTCTTACCACGGAGTATACAAATACTCCCACACTCTGTAGAGTTTGAGAGAAACCCTGAAAAATTGCCGCGTGGGAGGTGTGACGTCATGCCACATAATGCTGAATTGCAGATTGAAATACATACTCATATTTTGAAGCACACTAAAGAGACGGTCGAAAAAGGTGGCGCACGCCAATGCAAATGAATAATTCTTCCCTCATGCATGACAACATTCTAGCTCAGCTACATGGCCACTGTACAACACTTTCGATTCGATCCATGAGTGGTTTCCTTTTCCGAGCTGCTCAGGCAAATAGTCTGAGAACCTTTACAAAAATAATTTCGGATTTGCACAAGAGTTACCCCGGCGATATACATACAAGAACAGTCCCGTAACTGCACTTGAACTATCCTGTAAAAATACAAGGAAAACCCCTGTAAAGTATATAACTGATTGAGTTGAGCAAAAATGAGTTCCATCTCAGTATCGAAATCTGCTTTCCCGAAGAAACGAGCGAATTAACATCAGATCATGCAAAATTTAGTTGTAGGATTAAATCAGCCATTCTTTGACTGATAGTAAAGCTGACAACGGTTCTACCTGCTCACAAGAATTGTTATATCACTTTTTATATTTGAATACAGATATAGCATCGGTCTACTACCTTGCGGCATAAATTGTATTTTCTAGCACTTTGAAACGAAACGGTTTGTTCGCCAGAAACGACAAATTTATTTCCACGGAAATGCATTTGGAAAGGTTAGGCGTATTAGACACAGGAGATCAATATCTAAAAAATGTGTTCTAATGTTTTAATTGTGTGCTACAAAGTTTGTCTATTATCACAGGATTGCAACCCGAGATGCAAGTTCTTAAGACATTCAAATTTGCTCTCTTAAAATTCTAATCAGGAAAATATATTAACAACAATCTCACTCGCACGCGCATGTGTTATTCATGAAGCAGTTGAACCATTCATGTCCCTCATTTCAAAATCAGTTGTCATCAGCATCTCTAGTATATCTGTCCATGAGAAATGGTGCAATATTTTGAAATGCAATCTACCATGCTTCATCACAATTCATATTTTCATTTTAAACAGAGGAAGAATAACTTGTTTTGTTTTTGATAACAAGTGAAATGAATTTGAAATGAAGGCAGTGAGTTTATGGTGGTATTTGTACGAAGCCTCGAAACAATCCATGATAGATGGGACTAATGCCCAACATACAGTTTCCCATTATTCTCATCATGTCAGTATTCCTGCCTTCTTTTTGTCTGGAAGAAAAAGAAGAAGCGAGTTCTCGCATATATAAAAGCCAATATTGGTCATGGATTATCGGCCTAACCAGGCTTGACGCTCTTTATCAGGGACTGAAGAATCTCTAAAACTAATAAGTTACGAGCTTTGAGGATGTTGTACAAGAACGTGTCTTTCATCTTCTTCAAACATGAAATACATCGAATTTTTTCAGCGTAAGCTAAAATTTCGTTCCCACTAGTGATACAACATTTAAAGCGTGCCTTCTTTCCCTGGAAAACCAATGAGGGTGACTCGCAAGTATTGCCTTCAAACCAATGAGGGTGACTCGCAAGTATTGCCTTCAAACCAATGAGGGTGACTAACAAGTATTGCCTTCAAACCAATGAAGGTGACTAACAAGTATTGCCTTCAAACCAATGAGGGTGACTAAAAAGTATTGCCTTCAAACCAATCGACTAACAAGTTTTGCCTTCAAACCAATGAGGGTGACTAACAAGTATTGCCTTCAAACCAATGAGGGTGACTAACAAGTATTGCCTTCAAACCAATCGACTAACAAGTTTTGCCTTCAAACCAATGAGGGTGACTAACAAGTTTTGCCTTCAAACCAATGAGGGTGACTAACAAGTTTTGCCTTCAAACCAATGAGGGTGACTAACAAGTTTTGCTTTCAAACCAATGAGGGTGACTAACAAGTTTTGCCTTCACACCTATGAGGGTGACTAACAAGTATTGCCTTCAAAGCAATGAGGGTGGCTAACAAGTTTTGCCTTCAAACCAATGAGGGTAACTAACAAGTTTTGCCTTCAAACCAATGAGGGTGACTAACAAGTATTGCCTTCAAACCATTGAGGGTGACTAACAAGTTTTGCCATCAAACCAATGAGGGTGACTAACAAGTATTGCCTTCAAACCAATCGACTAACAAGTTTTGCCTTCAAACCAATTAGGGTGACTGACAAGTATTGCATGCAAACTAGTGAGGGTGACTAACAAGTATTGCCCTTCTGACAATCTTGCTGAATGTGCTGACGTTGAAAAAATTGCCCTCACCTGAATCTCTAATATTGAAGATGTTAGAAGATATTCTTCAGAAGGATCACAGTTTTGTATTGCTGCAGTGAACATAAACATCAGTAATGAATATTGATCAGCAAACACACCAAATGAGATCAATTTGCGTATTGAGTGAAATATTGCACACCATTCTTCCAAGTACGTATTTTTCGTGACCGATGTACGTTAAATTTTACTAACATCGGACAGATTGATATGCCTTAATTTCTAGTCGGCATAGATTAAGTAAAATATTCGAGTAAACTGGAAGCATAGAACACCGTAGTCAACTCATGTTAACCTTCTGATCAAAAATACGTATTTGTTGCGAAAACAAAAGTGATCTAGTTTCAATTGGGACAAGAGATGCATGCAAAGCTGATATTGTAAATTAAACTAGTAAACTGTCAAAACGCTAATAAAAAATATTTTAAAACTACATGGGCTCATTTAAGTATGTAAGCAGAACAACATTGCACCTGCTATCAATTTCTACCTTTTTGCTGACAAATATACCTATTTCAGCAGATGTTCTAGAAAATTAGTCTGCAGAATCTAAATTATTGAGCATCACCGACCGCTAAGCACCAAACGAAAAATGATGTTTACTCAAACAAGAATGGTGACTTTTCCAACAACAGACAAAAAAGTTTCGTCGCGTCAAATGGAAGAGCGCGAGTGCATCAGCAGCTATCAAGAATTCGAGTTGAGTGTACTTCTCAGTATCAAATCCATGAGAAAACTTCAAAATCAATATTGACTTTCGAACCGAGAATTGACTTGCGTTAATATTCATCATTCTCATTTTCCCACAGGCTCCTGAAGCACTCGTCCGAATTTACCTTCTCCCCGCGCTCGCGCTCGGACCTGCCCAAGACTTTCCCTGAGGACATCCCTGGCATACCTTACTTCATCGACTCGTACAGGTCTGTGTTCGAGCACGCATTCTCATGCACAAACAATTTTACTTTTGAAGTAGCAGAAATATTGATTATTAGATTTAGTACGAAATTAAATCATTTTTCTGACCAACGGCGACAATAGATGTTCATTTTTTACTAATATCTACTGACCAGGAGTAGAACACTTATTGAGAATTAACTATGCATTACTTCAGATGGTACACTGGTATCATTCATCCCAGCCCCGTGACGATCTTCGGCAATAAAATATTCTAAGAAAAACTATTGCAGGAATCAAAAGGAAAAGATTACCTTGGTAAAATGTTTTTAGCATTATCATCTACAGAGGAGATGAATGTTTTTAAACAACGGTGCTATGTTAACCCCGCTACGTTGGGAAAGATAATTCTGATAACACTGAGCTGTAATAGTTGACATTGGTTGGCTTGATGTTCATTATGAAGGTTACAGTAGCTTACTCAGAGAGGGTGCGTAAAATTACCTCAGCTTTCAATCTGCTTCAAATTTTTTACGTGAATATTTGTTTTTTTAACCTGAAAATAATTAATTTAAAAACTATTTCATGATATTTAAGAAATGTTCGTTTAAGTTGATGATTTAGATGGGTGCTGTCCCAATCACTTGGGTTTCAATCGAATTGAAAAACTATGCTTAGGCACATGGCTGTTTGAAATCTACATTTGCATACATACATACATACATAAACCAGGCCTCTCCTCCCTATGGGAGGGTAGCCGACAGCAGGCCACAATCAACACCCTTAGTCACTAGGATGCGAGAGAGGCAGCACTGGCCGCACCAGAACTGCCAGGATCAGCAGCAGCCCAGCACAACCACCTTTCACAGTCAGGCCCGACAGCCATAGCTGGTTTACCCCGATCGCTTCATTGAATGCAGCCCCTCCCCCCGCACAGGACAGGTCAACCCCATCACACGCGGGCAAGCCCCCAGTACAGCGTCAAAAATGAATTACCTTCTTATGCACTGCCCCCACTCACTTCTGTCCGCAGTCATCCCTCTCGCCACATCCACAG
>JACJUY010001640.1:87844-98232 GCA_014220935.1 Platorchestia sp. MABIK
GCCACTTCTAAAACCACATTGTTCTTCAGCCAGCACACGATCCGTCATCACTCTCACTCTTCCAATTATGCATATTTGAAAAATCCCTTGCAAGTTTTTGTGCTCCTGACTATTCAATTTTTATCATGTCTTTTCTATTGAATTGAGGAGTAGCCAAAAAGTCGGTTTCAATTACGATGTCAAATCCTAGAAAGGAAATAGTTATTTCTTTCTGATGAAAGATATATTTTAAAAATCCGTTGCATGTTTTCCGGTGTTTTTTTTTGAAGTTGCTGAAAGTGAGCAGTTAGTTGCATGCATTTATTGCATTGTTTATTTGAAAAGCAAATTTTACATTTTAGCCATCTCGTTGATCCCTCAATGCTGACCGTTCCAACTTATCAAAATCTGATTTTCATAATAGAACAATTTATGCAGACCTATTCCACAACGGTCTCGCGCCATCCATTATTAAGAGAATCTTTCTTATGTATAGTTCATATGATGGATCGAGCTCCAATTAAGATGCCAATGTGATCCTACAGCAGCTTAATCATCGAGCTTGTTTTCCAATAGAAGTTGCGTGCGAGTTTCCCGTGTCCAATTAAGCAGTACACGCCCGTAGACTGTTGTTCTACTCGGACTCTCATGTCCGCACCGGCACAAAGAAACTAAAATTCAGTTAGCTCAACATGAACAGTATGAATGATATCAAATTAGCATCGTGTTTAGCTGCGAAAATTTTTTGCTCATCTGTTTCATGACGCGACGAATTGTAAACAATTCAGCATGCGATTCGACGTCATGTGGTTCTCACGTAATGATTAAGTTCTCGACCCACACTTCTCTCGCAAAGATGATGCCTCGAGAAATTATCTGTAATGCATGCGATATCCTGTCATTTTGATTATTTGGCCTTAAAAGTTCTTTTATCATGCAAATTTTTGTCTTCTATAACGCAAGTGTGCGGTTATCTTGTTCCATGTCTACAGATAAGCGCATTTTGGTCAGAGTCTCATTAATGGCTTCATCTTTAAGTAGTTACATTTCCCCAGACCCAGATATGTTTAAAATATATTTTTATCCTAACTCAAACACGTTGTAAGATCTGAAGCATAACTCAACCACAGGTTTCAAGCTTTTCTAAATTATCATTCACATTTTTAGTTTTCAATCGCAGAGAACTGGAAGTAATCCTTTTCATATACTGTACGTAGATACCCATGGCCAATTCAAAAGTAAGTAGAAGCGTTCGGCTCGTTGAATGAAATGATAGAGAAAAGATGCTTCATTCCAATCGTGAAATCAAGCCTGATAGATATCATCTTGTACAATGGTTTTTCAAATGCCTTATAACTAACACCAGGACGCAATGACGGTTACCCCTCGGTCAAGCTGATACCTATTGCCGACACCTGGGTAGAGTGGAGAATTGTGGTTTTCTTTCTCTTCATAACTGGGAGAAATCAATGGGTGGCGAGAAATACAACACGTACCAACATTTGCGTTAGATTGCTACATAACATCAACAGTTAATAAAAATGGAAAGATGTACGCAACGTTCATTTGTATCGACACTTTCAACTCGCTTCTTTTCATCTAATAAGTAGTACGGTGTTAAAAAAGCTAATTCTTCGACGGCGGAAAGTTTACCAGAATGCCAGATCATCTTACTTTCATTTGTTGGGAATCGTGAGTCGGTCGATATCTTTTCTGACAGTAAGTGCGTCTTAGGATAAAACTAAGTTTGCTTGTAATTTTTACTTCCAACTTCTATTAAGAATATGTTTTAAATATCATTTGATCTTTCGTTGCGCTGCCCGTCAACAACACGCACAAAATTATAGAAGTTAGTTTGAGGATTGATTTCCATTACAAATATATTTTCACGGCTAAAAAAGAGGGGACCATTCAATACGGGCTGGCAGAACATGGAATCTACACACAAGGTGTGTTCCCACCCAGGATATCCCGCGCATAAAACAGCATGTTAGGAAAGAAGAGGATGAAAAAATTACGAAAGAGAGCGAAAAAGGTGAGAAAACTGAAAGAAAGACAGAGAGCTCGAAAAAAAGTTTCGAATGCCCATCTATGGCTGAGGTTATCTAACAACAAACTTAACTAACCTAAACCTATTGCTTTTCTATGCCCCCTTAGGGGCCTGTGAACAACAATCTCACACTCGAATTAAAAATACCAGCAGGGTCCATGAAAATTCTACGGCCAATACGATTGATCAATATCGGGTTTAATGCGCTCACGAAAATTAAGAATTCCGTTTCCCCAGAATCACAAAAGAAACACATTTAAGAACGTTTTACACAAATGACATTCTGCTCGCCGATGCGTAATTTTTTAATTATTCAACTTTGCAGTTATAGGAACGTCGTACATAAAAGTGAAGAAACGGACACGTAAATATGCTGTAATACTGTATTGACGTAACGATGGGTGAGGTTAGGGTAGGTTATATTAGTTTAGTTAAATAAACTAACCTAAAATAACATAAATCAACCTAAAATAGCTTACCTTAACTTACGCAAACCAAGGCTGTTATTTTCTCGGCAAGAAGTGGGCATCTCCCGCCAGAAAAGTGGGCGTGACCCAACAATGCGGCGACTAAGCAGCCGACCATATAATGTTATTCCTATCTGAACGTAATTATTGTTATATCTCGAAAATAACGCATCAGCGAGCAGAATGTCATTCGTGTAAAACGTTATTAAATGTGTTCCTTTAGTGATTCTTTGGAACGGAATTCTTAATTTCCGTGAGCGCATTAAACCCGATTATGACCATACGATTACATGGTCAGCTGGACATTTACAAAATATCTAGTTCTTTTTTTCTTCAAACAAGTGATCATTTCTTTACCTAGCCTAACATCCCAATTTAACCTAACATCCCAACCCATCCCTACCTGACCTACCCTATCATACATATTCTAAACCAAGTATAATAACCTAACCTGATATCTTGAACTGAGCAGTCCTAACGTAACCAGTCATTTATTTTAACCTAAATTAACCTAACCCTATGTCTTAGCCAAGCCATGATGTCTTGAGCTGAGTTATCCAAAAATAACGTACACTAGCATGGCATATCCTAACCTACCCTAACCATTTTTAATTAATCCCTCAATAAGGTATCCTAGCTTTTTTTTGCCCAACCTACCCTAATTTGACTATTCCAAACATATCATTTAATAAATTTTCAATTTACCTAACTACCGCCAACCGTAGCTATGATACCGCTTGCAGCGCAAATCGAAATGTGTGGACCAGGGAACCACGCACAGACGAAACACAAGCAGAACTATAATGTATATAGATTTGTCCCTGAACCTTGCTGACGTAGGGGAAAGGGAAGTCAACGCTGTTGAGCATTATTCTTCACAGACCAATGTTAACTTTTAAAATGAAGGACAAAGATAATTGAATAGCAATCTGAAAATTTAATACAAATTTGCCCAATGCGAGCTTGAATTCTCATAATAACACTCGAATTAAATTTCGGTAAATGTGAAGCGTTTGCTAATAATTAAATTTTGAATTTTTGGTCCCGAAACATAGTTAATTATATCAAAATAAACAAGTTTTCTTTTATGCACTTTCCGTCGCAAATGACTATTTAACGAGGTATTGCGGTAGGTTTAGTTTTATCTTTGATGACGAATGCGCTCGATTAAACAGCCACTCATTTATTTTTGAATTTTTGTTCCTCGAATCACGGTAATAACATCAAAATAAAAAATTTTTCTTCTAAACACTTTTTGCGACAAATGAGTATTTTACGAGTTAGAGCGGTAGGTTTTAGATGGCGGGAACGGGTTCGATCATTCAAGCGCGTTGGAAGGAAGCGTCCACTGCAGTGTTACCATACGACGCACTCGATGAATTACTTTCCGCTTCGAAGACTGGAGTTGCGGTAACTAATTTACCGCTATAAATCGTAAAATAGTCATTTGCGACGAAAAGTGCATGAAAGAAAACCTGTTTATTTTGATATAATTAACTATGTTTCGGCACTCAAAATTCGATATTCGATTATTAGCAAACGCTTCACATTTACCTAAATTTCTTAGGCAACATTTGAGAACACACAATTTAATTACTCGTACCATTGAGAGGATTATTCAAGACCAAAATTATATAAAACCAAGTCTTATCCGAAACTAAGAATTTGTGCTTGGAAGCGTTAGCTCGTGGCTCGTTTGCCTAATGTGAACATTTCCGTCAAAAACATTCGACTATTTCATCATAAAATGACAAACGATATCAGAATTTTTTAAATTAACATCACATTTGTCATCTCAGCTTGTCCTTAGATGACTAATTGGCCCATCTTTCATTCTCGAGCCTTTCGCTTCACATGTTCACTAGGTTTTAAAATCCCGCGGAATGATTTTTTCCGCTAAGCGTATGATAGAACTGCAAAATAAAACGGGTGAACGCTCAATGCTAAAAAGTCTACCATCACAAACCTAGTATAAAAATGATCGGTGATTTTCTATAATTAATAGAACACATACATATTTTTAATACCTTTGCGATTTTCATCTTATAAAAGAAAACTGAAAATTTTTCAGCAAGGGAATTTGCTAGAATTAATTATTTCTTACTTAATAATTTTACTGATTTTTTTTTATCCCACAACTCCTAAAACTCTTTCGTCAATTGAAACATGTATATTAAATGTCTCAAATCTTAAGGTACGCACATTTTAAGAACATCTCCATGCACCGTTTCGGTAATTAATTGTATATTTTTCTTTTATCGTGATCAAATTTATCTCAATTCGTTCCCTCCTACTCATCAGTTGACAGTGACATTAGAATTTGAATGGTAATCGCGAGTAGATATTATTGCAATCAAAAACTGTTGGGTAGAATATTTATTTTAGAGATTACTGCCAGGATCAAGTAAGTAGACCGTAGTCGTCAGGAGGGGCGCGTGTCCAACACAGACGGTGCCTAATGCCGGTCCCGGTCTCCCCCCGCAGGCACCCGGAGGTGAACCCGGCGTACCCCGTGTCGCAGCACATCGAACGCGGCCTGCAGGACGTTCTCGGCCAACAAGACGAGATTTAGACCAAAGATTATTCGCGAACACTCCAAGGGTTGGGGCCCAACGCAGTAACCGTCTGTTTATGTGCCAATGGTTTTATGAAAAGTGATGAGAGAATAATTCTGGTGTCGGACACAGTGGACCTTAAAATGTTTAATTGTGATGCACTGCAGGGAGAAAAAAATTATTTTCTCTTGAAATTTTGTAACATTTGATGCGCCAGATTTTGAATTATAGTTGTTTAAGGTAAAATGAGAGGGTATAAACCAAAGTTTTTCAGCTTTAATTCTTTCTTGCTAGTGCTTGAGTTTCACGGTATCGAGCAAAGGCTTCAACAAACAAACTAACCGTGAGTCCGTAACAAATAAAATATATAGACACAATAAATGCTTTTAAAATTACATGTTAGAGAAGATAAAGACGTTTTTAGTAGAATTAGGTGTTAATAATATTGTGCGTGAATAGTTAGCAAATTCCACTATCTGGATTCCCCAGCTAGTAAAATTAGACAAATTAAGTAATTTCAGCACACTCAAGATCAATAGGGAGGATCCATTATCTTTTATGAAGAAGTAAATTAAACTCAAATTTGGCACAAGACATGGCGTCTTTTGAGGAACTGAAGACCTTCAAAATATTTACGTATGAGAAGGTCATGAGCAGGACGGGAAGAAATTTTACCTGGTAAACTAGACACACTGATGTAAGTAAAATTCACGTCAGTTTGAACCAGTATTCTAGAGGTATTGAACGTCGAGCAAACCCGCTAATTTTTGTTTCACCTGTTCGACCGTTGACTGCAAGCTAAGGAAAATCATGCATTAGAAACTGATGTGTGGCGTCTGATATGTCAGCATAAAAAGCTGAGTAGACGCTCTGCCACACTGCAATGATGACCCGATGTGATGAACTGTGCAGCCCGAAGACCAGCGAAAGCTTTGTGACGTCTCTTGGTTCACGGGAAAAAGAAAACAAGGAAAAAGGAGTCGACAAACCCCGCTGCCTCCATCAGCTCAGCAAAACAAGTGTGTATTTAGGCGTTTATTCTAAAACAATGAAAAAACAGCATCTATCGGATCCAGAGAGAAGCTGCTCATGTGTATCGACGAGCGCTGAGTGATGTGTTATGGTTTTGAAAAGGTAAAAAATTTCAAAGGGTCTAACTTAGTTTATTAGAAAGGAATGATTTTGGAACTCGGCGGTTGATTCAAAAGAGAGTCTTCTTACATTGGAAAATTTTTTAGTCGAATTGTGAAATTGTAGTTCTAAGTAAATGCAAACGGTGTAAAATCTTAGTGAAGCTATCTTAAAATAACACCATGTTACAGCGGTGAGTAATTGAAATATTGAATTTAAAAGTCGTTCCAATGTCAACAAATGTTAAAGGTTTAGAGGAATTCATAGACTTCATAGATGGGTAAGAACGATCTTCAACGTTAATTTTCAGATGGTTTTAAGATTTTGTGCTCGAGGTAGCAGTTTTTCGTGAAGTGCATTAACACTGACCAAGTAAGTCAAGTATTTGCCTGAGTGATTCCTGTCTGAGTGATTTTTTATGAACTTTGATGCTCATATCTGAGGAGGTGAATATTATGAAACAAAATAGTTTTGGCGGCCTAAAAATATATTGAGTAGTACCCACGCATTAAACTAAGAATAGACTAAATATGAGCCTTCTCAGAATTTTATTACATGCAGTGAATATTGAAGACTGAGTTGTGAGGAAGTCAAATAAATGTTTTTTAATACGAGCACCACACGCCACTGCATGAAAGAAGGGAACTCCTTCTCAAATTGCAGGCAGGGTAAAACAGATGAGATTAAAGTCTGTCTCTCGCTAGAATAGATGATCTGATTTTGAGTGCTTTAGAAGAACTGTAGGAAATTGATAGTTGCAGACTAGTCACTTGTGCCCATTACTTGTTGGCATAGCTTAGTGAACATTTGAGCATGTACTCCACATGCCCACGTCTGGCTCGGTGTACGGGCTTACTCTCCGACACTAGCCAGTATTCGGGCTAGAATTTGGGCCCATACATTAGACGCAGTTGTTAAAGAATAAAAATAAAAAAACTCACAAAGCAGCAACAGTAACAGGTCAAGCTCATTTTAATCATTGAAATTGAATGTTTTTTTTTTCACGATATAGAATCCAACACATTTTCATGTAAAAGATTTGGAATTTAGATTTTAAAACTTGACATTCAGTGCTTCAATCTATGACGTCCATGCCCTCTGATTGCATAACCTAGGACACTAGGTATTTCACGGCCATTACTTGAGGTTATGGTGTTACAAAAATGAATCGAAAACTTGTTTATCCAGAATACAACCCTCAGGTGCCGGAGCAGCGTACCAACAGCAACGATTCATGGTGCCAAAGGAGGTTGTGCAGAAAGATCTTACCTTGAAATCCTTCATGATGTAATTTTTGCCGAGGCTCGATAGAACATGAATATTGTAAATAGTCCGGAATTCAACATTGGGATATGAGCGCAAAAAACGCAATTGTCATCCCAAGTTCAACATGTTTATTGCTTTGGTAAGCATACGTCTTTTACGACATGTCTCAAAGGAAATTTTACTGGAATTCTTTCAAACTTTGGAACCTAAATTGGCACACTCCTATAAACGTACTTCGGCTCAACTCCGAGAATTTATTTCACAGCGATATTTAGTTTTTATTTTTGCTGGATTCAGACTAACGAACTCATTATTCGAAGAACAGCATAGAATAAAATTGTTGTGCTGAACAGCGTTAAGTTTAATTTTGCTAGGAAATGGACGTGACAGGTGCAATTATAATTTTAGCAGCGGCGCCATCCAGGCGGCACAGACGTGAGCAAAAATTAATGGTGTAAATGGCCTCAATTTCCAGCGGCCAAAATAGGAACTTAAGCTTCAAAAAATGAAAAAATAAAAATAAAATGAGCCAGCAACCCTCAGTTGGAAGACAACGGAAATTTTGTACATTTTTCATCAACGAAATTAAGAAGTTAAAAGCGGCATTTTACAACGAAATACAGCGAGGTGATGGCTTTCGCTTAAGCCGTCGAGTTTTTTTTCCGTGAACTGTTAGAAACTCAGCCTGGAAATTATAATTCAAATTTAAACTATTTCCTTATCGCGCATGCAATACGGTTCAAAAAGCACATATTGCGGCACATGCTGCAAAATATTTCCGTGTCTCTTGAAGCAAAATGAATGGGGCAGAACTCAATATTTTTCATCAACAATTTCATCAGTGCCAAATAAGTCTAGTCAAAAGTTGCATCTTACGTTTCCTGACCATAAATATATGAAGTCAACGTCAGGTGTTTCCCAACACCAACATGTTGCCCACACCGTCATATTCGCACCTCGATCAGTGTGCCAGCTCTAATATTTTATATTCTTTTTCATTTCAATGAAACTTGTATTTTTTAACGCTTTCATTTTCCAAAAGCTAATATTTTGCTTATGCCAGCATCTCCACAACCTCAACATTGTCCAACAACACCTGGCATTAACACAGGTCAGAACGAGTAACAAAAATTCACTAAGAAATGACAAAGGTTTAATTCCCAAATGTTTCTGTTTTAATTCACAGTACTATTCTATTCATTTCACGTACCTCAAATGTATCGAAAAACGATGGTCACTAGATTTTCATAGAGAAACAAAAAAATCATTTCGGTAGCAACACCTATTACTCAACTTTAATCTGGTGGTACAAAGACCGCCTCCCTTCATTCATGAATAGGTGAAGGTCGAAGCGAAAATAAATAAATGTAGGCCATTTCAGAGTCGGGCATAGTAATGATTTTGTGAGTCAAGATTCCTCTCATGGCCGCTATCTGTTTGCATGACATCAAATAATTCAAACGGTGCATGCTTTCCCAGGTCACCATTCTTCCTTAGTGTGAAGACTCTGATGCTTTCATTGGTAACAAGGCTGTGTAGCGAGGGATTGTTGCTAACGACTGGCGGAGCTCTTGTGAATGTTCTCAACGATTGTTGTTCCTGCAATGAATGTTCTCAATGATTGTTGTGCCTGCAATGAATGTTATCAATGATTGTTGTGCATGCAATGAATGTTATCAATGATCGTTGTGCATGCAATGAATGTTATCAATGATTGTTGTGCCTGCAATGAAAGTTTTCAATGATTGTTATGCCTGAAATAAATGCCACCAATGATTGATGTGTCTGCAATGAATATGTTACCTATGATCGCTGTGAATGCAATGATTGTTGTCTATGATAGTTCCACTCGCAGTGATTGTTGTCGTTGATTGTTCCGTACTCAAAGATCGTTTTCAACAATTGGAGTGGTTGCAGCGATTGTTAATAATGAGTTTTGCACATGCAGGATAGTTGTTAATGATTGCTATTGCTGTGGATCATTGGGGTAAATGCAAAGAGAGTTTTCAATACAAAGGTTCAGCGATTGGCTTGTGTGATTGTTGTCACAGATTGTTCCCAATGATTGTTGTAGCCGATGAGTCCCAGTGATTGTAGTTAGCATTTAGATTGTTGCCAGTAATTGCCTCTTGTATATTTTCTCATACGTAAGGAATGACTGATCACGTCGCCCAAAGTATGAAAGCACTAAAGCTTCACCGTTGAGAATATCGTGGATTACTAAAAATGAAAATCCTAATTATCTTCAATGCGGTCAATTTTTCCTAGCGTCACCTCGCTCCTAGGATATTTTGATATTCTGGAAGTAAGTCGCATTCTTGAGCCCTGACGACTGCAGGCACCGGACGAAGCTTTCAGTTGCGTAAATGAAAAGGACTGAAAAATGAACGATATCGGGGGTACATAAATTACTAACTCAATTTGCGAATGATGAAATCTTCACCTATTTGCCTGGAATGACGTAGGAAATAAATTTATTTCTAACTGATTAATAATTACTGTTTAAATTTGAAACTCTTCTTGTTAATTAACAAACTGCTATCGCGGTATGCGCAAGAACTTTTTTAAATTTGAACAAAGATTCTACAGCAGCCTTATTCTCATTCATAAGTTTCTAAAAACACTTGAAGCTCATCCTAAATATACCCATGCTCTCAGAAAAGTTTTCAACGTGACAAATGCTTTCACTATTTCATTTATTTTCACATTTTTGTAAGGAAAATTAGGTACGTAGAAACGAGTGAAATAATTTATATCAAAAAAGGAATTTAGTTCAGCACTAAAACACACAGCATTTTTTTACCGGTGACCGTAGGCGACATTCTCTTTTATGATTTCAGGTGTCAGGAGTGAAATGCAAGAGGGCAGAGGACGTATCTCCATTCGAAGTATCGTAGCAGTTCAACGTACATGTCTCCGATCTCGCGCGACCCGCAACAA
>JACJUY010001640.1:98475-113925 GCA_014220935.1 Platorchestia sp. MABIK
CGACATTCTCTTTTATGATTTCAGATGTCAGGAGTGAAATGCAAGAGGGCAGAGGACGTATCTCCATTCGAAGTATCGTAGCAGTTCAACGTACATGTCTCCGATCTCGCGTGACCCGCAACAAATTTAGCGGCCATGGTGCTGGACATCCAAATCACATGCATAGTTGTTCTCGAGGATTCTTTTCTGTCACCCGTTTATAACAAAAATTCTAAAATTATCTACTTGCATTCAGATTTTGCAACTGCAATGTTGTGTGCAGTTCTTTGGATTTATTTCATACTTTTCCAGTAAAATTATTATATTCTCATCGTTAAGGGGAATCTATTTCCACTGCCAGGCGTGCGATGTTGCTCCGCAGTGTTGACATCAGGTGTTGAGTTAGGGAGGACAGCGTTGGCTGCGGCTCCGTGGATCAATTGTGTTACAACGGATGAAAAAACACACCAATTAATTTGGCCCCTCTTTTCTAGTTTGGTTTAATGGTTCAAATATCACATTTGCTTAGACTTCATAATGAGTTGGATTTAAGAATATTTCATCAGCTTGAGTTACATTTATATGTTAATATCACAGTCAGTCTGAAATTAAAAGACTATACAGAACTGTGTTTGCAATCAGTTCATAAAAAATGTTTACATGAGTCAGTTGTTTACACATTTGATAACTGATGTAGTTAACTTACAATTTGTGCACTTCTGAAACATTGATCAATCGACAGAATTATTTATACTTTTCTACTTGTTATTCTCATTATGAACTTCGAGGCAATTATGATCAAAAGGAAAGCCTCCGAGTTGTTTTTTGAATTCGAAACAAAATTAAGCTTTATGTCCGTGATCTTTGAATTGAATTATTTCATTTCTGAGCAATGCCATTGGCGCCTGCTATAGAGCCTCAAATGTTATTTGAGTATCAAAGTTACGAATGGTCGGATGTTAATTAACAGCGGTACACGGTTGTCGCTTGAAGAGAGTACCATGCTGGATGGGAGAGGCTACCGCGCTAAATGGGAGAAGGCACCGTGCCTGGTCAATGATGCCATTGATGTGGATCGTAAGAGACTAAATGTAAATATTTAATTCAGGAGGTCTGACCTTCCACATTCATTATCTCTGCTGAAGCAGTGTTTCGCTCTATATTTACGAAGAATAAGAGTTAAGCAGATGCTTTGTTCGCCAAAAATAACAATGTAATTCGTCCAATAAACGAATATTGTTTGTAGTGTCGGAGAGTATAATTTTAATCCTGTGTCTTGCATACCATTCTAAATTGTATGAAGATTTTAGACCGGCATTCAAAATTCTAAGACCCTTGAAGTGAAACTTATCACTCATAGATCATACTCTCGCTTGAAATAGTTCTATTTTCCTTAGACCGTTTTTCTTTTTAGTTCAGAAACTACAGCAGGGTTATACCAAACCAGTCTCCCATCAACTACTGACTACAGCCGAGGGATTGGCTTTTCTATTTAATAACCATCGGTATATACATATCGTACATCAATTTGTGCAACTATAAATGACTACTTAAACTTATTGTACAATTGGACACTTAATTTCATTGACTGTATCGTCGAAATGATCAAAACAGAGAATATCCTTGGCCTCAAATTTCTCATCCACCCATTGACTCGCACAGATGTTCAAACAGAAAATAATCAATCGGCGTACACGATGGAAAACGCCTAATCTCTTATATCAGAAAAATGTAGGTCTAGTCCTACGATATACTAGTCCCTATATTTTTCTGAAAGAGATTTATATATAAAAAATGTAGGACAAGTATGTCAGACTAGGATAACCTCTTATTTCAGACTAGGATAATTTTTTGTATCAGAAAAATTCAGGCTAGTATATTGATCAAAATCCTAAATAAACGATGAAAAAATTGACATTTATGATAAACCATCATGTTAAGTAGTTAGCGAATGTCCTGTGTGAAGTTCAGCAAAATACGAGGTAATTCCTGCAAATGACCTGTGGTGCTTATAGAGCTCATTAGATACAAGCAGCAGAGAGGCGCATGCATGTACAGGGAAGCATTTCATTGATAATAATTTCAAACATAACAGACGAAATCCGAAGAAATAGACATTACATTGTGAGTACGCATGAGCCGAATTCAGAAATTGTTTAAACAGTAAACGGTTCTTGTGGGTTATCTGTCATCACTTTTAATTTATGGCTTCCTTTTGATGTCAAGGTTAGGTTTAAAGTTGGGTTGGCGTAATTAATTTATTATTGATTTTTAATATTTTTAATTTTTATTTTGTTTCAGGCCAAAATGAATCTCTGGGAGAGAACATCTCAGAAGTAGAAGCTGCATTTTTTGCCCTTTTTAAACCCAAAAAAGTTGTGACAGATAACCCACATGTACTGAAATAATTATAAATCAACAAGAATACCATCTCACATGAAAAATCCATTCACACTGTCCAGAACATCAATTCAATATTCATAAAACAATTATGTTTTTCACTTTTTCCCCTAAAGAAATGGTGACAGATAATCCACAAATACCTAGTAAACTGCAGATAAAATTCTTAAACTTATTCTCTCTCGAGTGGTGCAGAATTGGTGAGTTCTGGCAGTGTAGAATCGAGACGTGCATATTGCGGTATAATTTAACTACAATGTAACACTTTCTTGACGTCTATTGCTAGATGAACACCAATCTAAAGTAATGCTTGTTCTACACAATCTTCAAAGTGTAATTCCCCCTTGGAAAAGAACTCCTCTTTTATTAAAGTGGAACTCGGAAATGAAGCCAAGACTAAATAATGGAATTTACACTCTCACCTGCATGCTGAAGTAATTAAATATGCAAGCAACTGTTGGGAAATTTGATGAATGATGAAGAATCGAACGGATGTTCAATCTTAATCATCAGGAAAAGAAATAAGAAAACCTGGAAGCCCGCGCGATAAATTTATAAGTGTTGTAATCACGCGCACCGTAAAATGAATTCAACACTAATTTGCATTCAGAATATAGACGACAATTTTGCCCACCTGCTTTGAATGATCTCTTTCAATCAAAGGTTGAAAGCTTCAGTTTGAGCATAAAAATTCCAATATGCTCATTGATTGAGTTGATAAAATCTTTTTCTTCCTATACGCCAAAAGCTTCTCTGCAATAAGATTCTGCACAGTGTGCTGTATTTTATTTCCTCGGTCAATGCAAGCTTCCCCCAGACCTGGACTATTCATGATTTATGAGAGAATTAATTCCAAATTGCATCACTTGTTAATTGAAATCGGCATTTCAAAATTTGTTTTGCTGCCTAATCAGTCCGACGTTGTGAAAATATTTCTGTTCATTAGAATTTTCTTCTGCATCTCTTACACTTTTTTGATTTGAAGTAACATTAGAATAGCGTTATAAAAAGCCAATACAAGTGGATTACAAATTATTTCACTCCATCTCCAAGCGATGCATACTGAGCACAGTCACTTGCGGGAGCCTTCGCTTGTTCTGAGCGGACGTCTCATGTTACGGAGCTTATTTCACGATTAACTTTACATCGCTCCGTTTACGATCTCACTGTTCAGTTCGCTCGGTTAGCAATTTAAATTTCTTTCTTCATGTTCTACTAAATCGATCAATTTGTTCTTGTTTAACGTTCTTACTTGTTTTGAAGTGCACTCAATAAGCCTATTTTTACTGTTTTGCCTCACAGTTAACTGAACTTACTTCTGCATGCTTTCACACCTGAAGAATGACTGGGTTTTCTTATGTTTACCTTCTTACAGTGTGGTTAACTTGAGTTTGCCTGAGTTCTCCATTAACGGTTGGCTGAGTTCTCCATTATACTCAGCTTCTCTCTGCATGCATGCCTGAGGTGGCCTATGTAGCCCTCGCTCCGGCCACTTCACATCGCAAGGTGCTCGCCTCAGCGCTCTTGCTCTCAGGCGCGCTCGCTAACTAAGGGCGTCCTGTCCCTCAACTTTATGATGCTTTTGATGACATTGCGAGGCTTAGCGACTTTCTGACACCATTACTTTAGGTTATTGCGCAAATGAGAGCTCATGAAAAGTAAAACAAAAAGTCGAAAAGGCAGAAGCTTTATAACGAGCAATAGAATAATTATCTTCATTTATTACAAAGAAAGCCAGCGCTGCCACGTCGAGTAAAAATACGTACAACAAAGCTTCACCATTTTTGTTCATTAGTTCAGTGCCTCACAAATAGACTACAATGGAAGGAGATGTCCTGTCAAGACTCTAATGTGACTAACATCTCCAATGCGTGCTATCTTTGGCCAAACATCTTTTTCACTCGAGCAATTACTCACTATTCTTAATTTAACTGAACTATAATGATAAGCAGATATTCAAAGATATGAAAATTGAATATTCTACAATTTTTATGCTCGACTGAAACAGAAAAGCATTGCAGCTTTCGTTGTGTTCCGACAAAAATCAGCTCATGCTACTACTTGCTGATTATGCAGGAATGCAAGTCACCTAAAATGATTTTTGAATGAATGGAAAGAACTATGTTACAAATGGTTCGTGCCCCAAAACTAAGTTAATCTGACGTTAGTCAGAGGAAAGCCTACTCAACAGTTTTAGATGAGTGTAAGAGATTCACTTTTAGTGGTAAATGAAACAAGTATTAAAATCGGTTATTCCTTTTTAGAAGCACTTCGCTCGAATGTAGAAATGAGGGGCAGGATAAATGTCAAACTACACTCATCAAGTTCGTGTAAATTTCGTTCGCTGTAAAGATGTGAAAGAGCCAAAACAAGTACCTGCGTAGAAACAAACTTTTATTTCAAAGTATTTATTGAAGACACAAAACCGTTAGAGCTACACAGAGTATTCGATTATCACCACCAAATGTTACAGAAGGAGAAAAATTGAACACTATTTTTGAGCGTGCATGGAATTCAAAACAATCTGAGATAATATATTGGAAAAAGCATTTGGACTTTTCAGAGCAGTTTGTTTAATACTTAGGTGTTGCATCTCTACTTCCAACTACTGCATTCTTGAGGTTCCTGCATGTTTTTACCAGACGCAAGCAAGATTTGGCTGGAATGTTAGCTCAATTTTTGGGCAAACACGTCAATTCAACGAGGCTGGTATGTAGTCTTACGATGCTCAGACTTGAAGTTTTCTCCCTTATATTTTGATCGGTAATAAATTCAGTGATTGACAAGGCCATTTCTGTACCTTGATATTTTTACTTTGCAATTAGACACGAATCATCTTGGCGGAATGTTGAGGATGAGTCTCCTATTAAAATAGACATTCACATCCATAATCCAGTTTCTCAGCAGGTTTTTAAAAATTTATCACTAAATTCTTACGGTATTATGTGTTATCTATAATTCCTCATAATATTCTCAATTTTTGTGAACTGTTGAATGTGAAGCAAACCAATACTATTATGCCATAAATCACAGCGGTAAGGGTGTTTATCTAGGAGGAAGTTGCTTCATCTGTTTTCGAAGCCTGATTGACAGCATTATGGTCATGATGTTCTAGTTTTCTTATATCAGAATTTCTTTCATCGAACTTTATTTTAAAAGTTATCATCTTGCTCCATATTTGCTTATGAAAACAGCAATATGGATTTTAAATGGTATTTCTTCCACTGCAGAGTCTCGCGAGAATAATTTGATTTGAGTTCTTATAGCTGAAACTCGTTACAAGTTGTTATCCCACAGACATGTGCTACAGGAGCACCGAGATATTTTTGAAGTTCATAAATAATAACAAATTGATAAATTTCAATCTTATGTATCATATTTCGTGAGCGTTCTGTGGAAATTTTTTGAGGTGCATTACATCTTGGATAATTTTCCATGATCCAGCCTTCTTCCGTTTCTTCACAATATGTCGCACTTGTGTTAGAATGCATCGAGTTCTAAGAAATGTTCCGATATCTCACTCAGTACAGTGCGCTGATATAATGCGATAATTTACATCTTTAGATTACTTGCTTTGGTATCTTGAGGTGTTTACTGGCAGGCTACTCGTCCTAAAACTAAACCTAATCCTAAAATTTTATGACAACATAGCACCGCAAACCGCTTTGTTATTTTAAAAATGCTTCATGATTATTTAGCTGTTGAAAATTTAAGAAATCACTTATTCAAAACCTGTTTTCGAAGGTGTCTCATTTCTTGTTTCCCTTGTGTATATTTCAATTATTTATCAATTACGTTATGTATAAAAATGTTACATTCTCTATCCTCAGTGATGTGTGTTGAGTGCATTTTCTGTTTATACTGTAAATTACATGGTTTATTTTCTTCAGAAACTAATTTTAGAAAAAAAATTTTAATCACTCTTTTCACCTTATTGTACATGCAATTCCGAGAGAGGAAAGTTTTAAGATTTTGCTGATGCTAATTCATGAGAGAATTCTTCCGAACATTCTTGTGAATGATGGATGATTTGCCATCCAAAGAAGTTATTGACACCCATGTCGAAATTCCAATATACAGTCTTGATTAGTGGAACCTGAAAGAAACTGAAATAAAATGACATACATTTTTAATAACTTGTGCCAGTAATTAGCAAATCTAACTCTAAGAAACTTGGTCAGTCATCCTATATTCAAGTACTGATGTTCAACTTTGCAGAGACTAGACTACCAAGTTTAAAATTTGTGTTTAAGTTTTAGGTGTATCTTGAAAGGCTAAACTGTCTGATCGTGTTGCTTGCGCAGTGTCCTTTCACAGAGAATCTTATGTGGCGGAGCAGGGAGAGGTGCGACCAGGGTCTTCCGATAGAGCGCGTCTTCTTGTACGACAGCGCACTCGCCTGCCTCAGCTGACCATGGCAGCTCATGTCAAGTCCTTTCGAAGTGGAATAGAGTCTAAAAGTATCATTTTTTAGACCAGCCAGATTTGATCGATTTGCCAAGTTCACAAAACAAGTTTGAAGTAAATGTTGAATTATATTTTTAAATCCCTCATTTTTCGAATTTACATGAATCTAATTTTTTTCTTCGACGAGACAATTTTCATGTTGCAATTAGAAATATATTGCACATTATTAACTAATTGCTCATCAAGATAGGAAGCATTGTAAATGCAAAAAAGTTGTTTGCTACTGAAAGATTTTTTCCATCCCTAAAAACGAAAAAGACTAAAACCTGAACTAGTGTGCAACAGTCATAAATCCTTGTTTTGTCGCTTCCTTGGGCTATATGAACACAATTACATTATGGATCAGAATATTTTGTGTACATACAGCGAAAAACAGGTGGAAGGCATTACCTTCAGTGTGGCGCAAAGAACGCGAGTCATTATTGAATGAACCATGACTGTCATGTCGAGGCATTGCGTGCGTGTGAATTGAATGAAAGTATTAAGTTTTATCTAATAAATGGGAAGAAAAGAAGCTTCTGATACTGAAAATAGCAGAAAATTAAAACAAAATTAGATTTCTAAATAGGAATCTGAAAGCATGTTTGCAGACTAAGTTACTCAAGCAGTCTCTGTGAATGCTGAATGGCTGACTGGGGACGGGCGCGAGTGGTGATGGCGAGGGGGCCGGCACACGCTGAAACAGCACTAGCACTGTGATGTCGCACATGTGAGCCAGAGACAGCAGCCACAGTCTCAAGGCCAGCGGCAAAAAATTCAGCTGAAAGCCATTATTCGGGACTTCGACTGCGCACCTCTAGAAATATTGTAGTTGTTGTGTATTTACCTACGGTGAAATAAATGATAGTAGAATTTCTGTCGTCGTACGAATCTCTAAGCACAAATATAGTAATGTTCTTATGCCAATTACGCAGTATAATTAATGATTTGCATTGTTGAGATTGTAAAGCTGTGTCTGTAACTACAATGAACCTTTATGTTGTATTTTCTTGATGTTAGAAATTTTGTGATGTGTTAATACAGGGACTCATAGGAAGTTCAATTAACTTTCAAAATGACAGAACTATAGCTTCTCTTGTTGCCTTGGGCTCTAGACCATAGTTAATATCAACCACGAGAAATTATTTTTTCTTAAATTCAATGCAAGACGATATGTTTCAATGCGCACGACTGGAAGACATTCGAGATCGTTCATTTGGCTTGTTATCAAATAAACTGATTAATTTACCTATTCAGTTATATTTACACAATCGTTCCAGAGCCTTCTGTTTTTTTCAGTATATATTACTCCATGCTATATCTTCCTGATCAGATTGAAAAAAATGAATTACTACGAAATAGATCGCCTAGACTACAATATGATCAATACCCTTTCAAATCATGGTCAGTTTTCTAGTTCCTCGATGTGCTTGAGATGTTTGAATTATTTTTTTTCAAAGTCAATTGTTTCATAACTTCTGTAATGAGTTCAGAAATTATCTAGCAAAATTTTTTTCTTAGATTTTATTATTTTGTTCATTTCGACTGAACATGAGTGAAGAAAACTTTCCGACATATTTATTTTGGCACAAGTCTTGCATTGTCTGAAGTAAAAAAAGGTGAACAAGGAAAGTAAGATGCTCTTCTTGATGTCATGGGAAAAGAGCGAGGTGTTTCGCACAACATTTCAAGATCAATATTAAAATGAAGCTGAATAATATGAAGGTTCCATTCCCCTGTGAAACGCACTACAAAAAAATGAAGCTCTTTTAGCTCTCCAAAGAAGAATTATGTTTTTCCCTAATGGAGAACATTAAACTGCATAAGGTTGGAATAAGGATAATAATAATTATTTCTGTTCTTAGAAATAAATGACCTCTTATTTTTCCCAACCTATTTTTGGCACGGTTAACGCTTTATCAACATTGAATAGTTGTAGAGGCGCTATCACATGCGATTTCAGGGTCCAAGATCCACGCTTACAATTGGTTCAAACTAAAATTAACCTTTGATTGAATGACTTACGCTTACTTCTATTACATTCCTAGCATCATAGGATTAGAGCTACCAAACCATTCAATAATAGGTAAGCAGATTGTTTGACAATTGCCATTGTTCTATGACTAATTCTTGTAATCAACTACTGATAAAATAATTATTCCGTTATATTTTTAAATGAATACTGTAAAATTTGGAAATACGAATTATACTAGATGATTTTGCAACACTATAAACGATTATGTTGCTCTAACAAAGGTAATCCAAGTTGACCTCACTTATAGAGCTTTAGTTTACTTTGTTTGTGCAGTGAGAGCTGCGGAGTAATACATGGCTTCTGTAAGCGAGCTTCTGGCGGCAGTTGTGTGGAAAATATATGCTTAGCTGCGTCTATCTTGTGCGGATGTAGCTATCCTTTATGAATAAAAGAATCTATTCTAAACACATTTCCTTCGCCTACATGGTTTCACTAATTTTGATCAAGTAATATTTAATAATCATAGTTTACATCATCAGTCAATTCGCTCTGCTTAATACCTGGCATTCGCCAGTCAAGGCCCGCTGCTCGTATGGCTGTTGCAATACTCGACAGTCAGGGCCCGCTGCTCGTTTGGCTGTAGCAATACTCGACAGTCCGGGCCCGCTGCTCGTTTGGCTGTAGCAATACTCGACAGTCAGGGCCCGTTGCCTGTACGACTAGCAATACTCGACAGTCAGAGCCCGCTGCTAGCATTTGAATACAAAATCATTTGCAAGTGTCTACAAATCTTACCACTACTTTCAGCGTAACAAATATCTCTAAAATTCGAGCACGTTACCGAAACTTCAACAGTGCCTAATAGCAATACAGAAGTTAGTTTGAGGCTCCGTTTCCGTGGCGAAGATGTTTCCTCAGAGAAAAGAGTTGGAACCATTTAGTTTGGATTAAGGTTAATTTGGAATTTATGTACAAAGCGGAGTCTCACACAGGATACCTCGATCATAAAAACAGTATGTTAGGAAAGGTGTAGAAGAAGAGACACTGCAGAGATAGCGCCAAAGGCATTAAAACTCGAAAGATACAGTGTGGCACGAAAGATATACGTCCCAAATGCCCATCTACAGCTGAAGAAACTTAACAGTGTCTACCGCAGAGTAGCGACAGTCCCATAGCATAAGAGACACATCTTTAAAAGAACCTAAAATAAGTATGCATCCCACGCCTCCTGTGGGTAGCGGTTCCTAATCAAATATTGAGTAAGGCATCAGGTGTAATGAGTACGACCGACAAAAATCATACATCGGGTAAAATTAATCACACAATTTTCATCCCATGATGAATTGTAAGTTTATTACACACGTAACGTTCATTCATAAAAAAATACTTTAATTGTAAGGCCCAATGTAAAGAAACTCACAAATACCTACAAATGTTAAACTGCTCGATCCTAACGATTCCCAAAATTGTATTTTTCGGAGTCCATTCTGTGCTGCGTCGAACAAAATTTTTCCTCATGAACTGAACGTTCCTTGTTGCTGTTGACATGAATGGCAGGCTAACTAACACATTCAACATTCAATCTTGAGGCTTTAGCAAAAATCCAAAGCCATCGAATGCAAATGTCCAGCGAGCGTTCATCAATTTTTCCACAGCGTCAGCGAATACCAGAATTTTTCGACGCTCGACTCCGCAGAACTATAGTTCACAAAACGACTTTTTTCTCGATGGGCTGAACGACTTCTGATTTAATGAGAGAAGTTTAACTAATAAAACATGTTGCCATAAAATTCTAACTGAACACCGAAAAAATTCCACGCACAATTTTTGTATCGAGTTTTAGCAAGAATTTCGTGGAAGATGTAAGCTGTTATTACTGGGAAGCTGGAAAACGTTTGCAAAATTATAAGCTCAAGCACGACGAAAAAGGTGAAATTCTAAGAAGAAATTTCATCTCAGAATCAGTGACCTCATCAAAGCCTGCAACCTCGATCGAAGCGCTCTGTTGGTGCTTCGCAGCACAACTCGTGAGGTTCCTGCATCGATCACCTCACTTAGTACAACAATATCAACCGCGTATTCTGCGTTGTTATTTTAAATCACTGTGAATATTTACTGCAAACTAGCGTATTTGGCAGTGAAAAATTGAGGCCTTCAGCAATGATTGAGATTGGACAAAAACAATTTCCTACGTATGGCATTTATAATTTAATTTTTTACAGAACAACGATAGAATTTTGAAACAAAAATCTCAACTCGAAAACAGAGATTAGCAGTTATAAGGTATCCACTATACATGGTGGGATCTTATCCACACACTCAAGATGGTCTCTAGCGAGTTATCATTAGATTGTAAATGGGGCCGCGGGTGAACTGTGAATGACGATTTTTCACTAAAAGTTCCTTCTCGTCAAAAAGCAAAAAATGTATTTTTCAAAAATATACACCAAATTATTTACTAGGCAATTCAATAATTCACAGATACATAACGGCGTTCTTGAATGCATCAGCGCACTGTCCCGTCAAAAATGCCGGGGTTTGACGCCGTTCGATGTAGTACGAAACATGTTTAATTAGGTTGTGATTTCTTTTCTAATTTCTCAACTTCACGAAACAGTTGAAGTTCATCACGTGATGAATTGCGAAGAGATTCACTCAACATTTCTTTATTGAAACACTGTCCATAGTTGAAATGTACTACTCATGAAGTCTATGAAACGCAACGTTTCGATGTTCAAACATCATCATCAGGCTGAAAATATACAGAAAATTGATCAGTCACATTGGTAAAATGCAAATCTAATTCTTAAGTTACATGAGACTATTATAAAAGTTAAAATCACAGCACAAAAATATTTAATAAATGACTAGATATAAAGTCTGTACAACAGAAGTATGTAAACACGAGATCAGGCACGGTAACAGTATTGCACACTATAGATGCTCATTGGACAAGCGATAGGGGCGAAATGACCGGACGTTCAGTTGCCTCGGACTTCTAAGCTGCGGTTTTAGAAAATGATTTAAGAGCAAAAAATTTTTCGTGTTTCGTTGAGAACAGGCTAAAGTTTATGGACGTGGAACGCTTCCATAATTTGAATGTGCTCTTTTTTAGTTACGTTAAATAAGATTTTTGTGTTAGGGTACAGATCTTCATTTGATGGTTTGCAACCGTGGTCGATGCGGAAATGGTTGAAAATAGAGCCTTGGTATTTATGGGCGGTTAATCTTTGCTTCAGGGTCATCCTGGTCAAGCCAATATAACATTTATTGAGAGACTTACATTCTCTTCTGTCACACATAAATTGATAAATTACACTGGCTCTGTCCAGATCAATAACCCTGGATGCAGACAAATTATTTTTAATTAACTAAGAGGTCACTAATTTCGCGGTTTTTATAATATACACGGACTTTAATTGACGTATTCGGATCTGCTGGCTTAACAAAAGATTTAACAATGTTTTTGAAGACTCGTTCATCAATTTTGTAATTCTTGTGCATTTGGTTTTCATAAAAAATACTAACATTGCGAGAATTTAGCTCAGGATTATTTTTATTGCCCAAGTTTCGGTTTAAGAAATAAGCAATAGTTCTATCAATTAGGAAAATTGTTGTTAACCAGCAACCGCTTAACTCGAAGCATTTCTGAATGAAAACTTGACCAGCTGCTACACACCTTACAAGCTCTATCTATTAAAGTGTGTATAACACCCTCTTTGTACATTTGCGGAGCACCACAATCATAATTTATAGTTTGACCTGCATGAGATTGCTTGACGTAAACTGATCTCTGAAAAGTACCATGAGACGCTTCAATCAATACATCTAAAAATGGCAGCTTACCGTGCACACCCAAGTCAAACGTAAAATTCAACACGGATATATCTGACAACAAATTTCTTAACATCTCCAACTGTGCCAGGCCATGTACTTCAACAAAAATATCATCTACGTATCTACAGTACAATAACGGCTTAGTAGGCAAAGTGTTCATAACGAGATTTTCTACGTACGACATGTAGAAGTTGGCAAATGCGGGCCCTAACGGGGAACCCATGGCAACGCCATCCACCTGACGGAACAAGCTACCATCAATATGCCGAAAAGGGGCTTCAGTCGTGCACATCGTAAGGAGTTCCTTCAAAATATGACTAGGAATCAAGTTAGGTGGAGAAAGGTCGCCATTACTATACACGCAATCTAAAATAATCTCAATGGTTTCTTCAACGGGTACATTTGTAAACAAAGATTCAACGTCTAATGAAGCTATGGTGCCACTTGGGGCTTTACTGCGCAACAAGATAACTAATTCATCGGATGATCGTATTATATATTTCTGTGGAATATACGGCGTTATAATTTTATTCAAAGTCTTAGCAACTGGATAGGGGACAGCGGGAACCTGTGATATTATTGGCCTTAACGGAGGATTATTTAGATTTTTATGAATTTTTGCGTAACCATAGATGTACCCGGGTTGATTATGACCTTCCAATTTTCTCAAATTATAATTATTCAGAACAGAGCCAGTGTAATTTACCAATTTAAGTGTGACAGAAGAGAATGTAAGTCTCTTAATAAATGTTACATTGGCTTGACCAGGATGACCCTGAAGCAAAGATTAACCGCCCATAAATACTAAGGTTCTATTTTCAACCATTTCCGCATTGACCACAGTTGCAAGCCATCAAATGAAGATCTATACCCTAACACAAAAATCTTATATAACGTAACTAAAAAAGAGCACATTCAAATTATGGAAGCGTTCCACATCCATAAACTTAAGCCTATTCTCAACGAAAACACGAATGACTTTTTTGCTCTAAAATTATTTTCTAAAACCGCAGCTTAGAAGTCCGAGGCAACTGAAGGTCCGGTCATTTCGCCCCTATCTCTTGTCCAATGAGCATCTAGTATAGTGTGCAATACTATTACCGTACCTGATCTCGTGTATAAATACTTTTGTTGTACAAACTTTACATCTACACCTTTTTCACTTCAAATTAATCCGAGTCAAGTTCAATTTAATCCAAGTCAAGTTCAACTTAATCCAAGTCAAGTTCAAATGAATCCAAGACAAGTTCAAATTAGTCCAAGTCAAGTTAAATTTAATCTAAGTCAAGTTCATATTAATCCAAGTCATATTCAAATTAATCCAACCCTAATTTGAGTTAAAAATTGACATTATCACTTGTTAATTTGAGCTATACAGCACGATTTGTATATTTATTCTTTAAAAAATATTCAAATACGATTCACTGTGTACTAATGTACGATTCCGTTTGATTACAATTTATATGAATACATTGCTACACAGATACATTCCTGCATTAGCAAGAAAAATATTGCCACTGTTCTTTAATCTTCATCTTTCAATGCAGCATCTATCACTCTGCATTTTTTTTCTCGTGTTTTCTTATATTTTCCTCTCTTTACTCCTCTTCTAACTCTTGAGCGTATATTTTCTGGTTCATCTTCACTTGTTTCATAGTCCGTTGATTGGTTGTAGAGATCAATCTTGTGGAAATCGCTGATCCAAATTCAATGAGAAACACTTTTCTTCTGTACTCCTATATTAGAGAAATCGGTACATAAGATACTGAAAAAGCATTTTTAAATTTTTTAAAACCGATGTTACGGAAGACAACATTACATACACACAATTCAAATGTATTCCTATATTTGTATGTAAAATTTGACTGTTATTGATTTTAATCTGACTTGGATTAAATTGAACTTGACTTGGATTAATTTGAACTTGACTAGGATTAATTTGAACTTGACTTGGATTAAATTGGACTTGACTTGGATTAATTTGAACTTGACTTCGATTAAATTGAACTTGACTTGGATTAAATTGAACTTGACGCGGATTAATTTGAAGTGAAAAAGGTGTAGTCATTTATAAAACATTTTTGTGCTGTGATTTCAACTTTTATACTAGTCTCATATAGCTTAAGAATTAGATTTGCATTTTACTAATGTGACTGATCAATTTTTTGTATATTTTCAGCCTGATGATGATGTTTGAACATCGAAACGTTCGGTTTTATGGACTTCAGAGGTAATACATTTTAACCAGTGACAGTGTTCCAATAAAGAAATGTTGAGTGAATTTCTTCGCAATTTATCACGTGATTAACTTCATCTAGGTTGTGATTGTAAAACATCATTTGGTTGATGTATAGCGTTAGTTAATAATCGAATATCGAATTTTGAGTGCCGAAACATAGTTAATTAGATCGAAATAGACAAGTTTTCATTTACGCACTTTCCGTCGCAAATGAGTATTCAACGAATTATAGCGGTAGGTTTAGTTTTGTCTATGATGACGAATGCGCTTGATTAAATAGCTACTCATCTATTTTTTAATTTTTGTTGCTTGAAACACGGTAATAACATCAAAATAAACTACTTTTCTTCTATACACTTTTTGCGACAAATGAGTATTTTACGAGTTATAGCGGTAGGTTTTGTTTTTTGCGCGATTGAGCTGTTTAAGTACGTTTAAGCACTTTGTAATTTATTACTTGCCGGCCCCACGGAGCCTGAACCCATTTCTAAAATCTTTTAGTTAATAACACAATAGAAATTATCACCAAAAAACAACGAGTTATAGCAGTATCAGCCAGTATGTTAACTTTCGT